>JAODUP010000421.1:62500-345330 GCA_025642065.1 Paralvinella palmiformis | reverse complement strand
CACTAACACAGTATGGACTCACTAAAGCGATTAAACTAAAATAAAAACAAAGTAGCAATACCGCACAATGGATTATTACTGGACTAGAACGAAATATCGTCTCAAACCTTATATTCCCTAGATATGATATTAATACCCCAGTATCTCCCAGTATGATATGTTTAACTCTTTATCTTTCAATAAAGTAAAACCAGTTCCGGTTTCAAGCGCAAAGAATTACTTACAGAACAACCAAATTCTCAAACAAATAAGCGTGATTGTACAGGCTTGTCTGTACATACTCTAACTGATGTGAACCAGAACTACTTGAGATGACTGGTGCGTGTTTGAAATAAACAATCTCTATACATATTTACGTCTTTATTCCATTAAATACACAATCGGTTAATACAGCTAAGTAGTATAATTATATACATATAACAGTTTATAACAGTGTGTATGTGCGTGTGTGTGTGTGTGTGTGTGTGTGTGTGTGTGTGTGTGTGTGTGTGAATTTGTTCTTACACCAGCGATGTACCTTTTGTTTTATCTAAAACAGGTAATTACTCAGCAATTTGATATATATATATATATATATATATATATATATATATATATATATATACCGATGCATCAAATTTCAACCGTTCACCGGATCAATATGGCTACAGTGCGAGACTTTGAAGCGTATGTTCTTAGAATTAACACGTATCAGGGAGAATATGATGGCATTCTAGACTAATGCGATGCTTCTCTCATAATAATGTTTTATTTTATCGATCCCAAACTATATATCACTCAGTATCACAGCGTCACATAAAATAATAAGAAAAGTTAGTGGTCAGTAAATTGAAAGAAAATCAAAAAATTTGAGGTTCCACATATTGAAGAAAGTCTATTTGCGGAGTTATTATTTTTGGATCAATTGTAAAAATTCGTGTTTATTTTCCGGATTTTTTAACTCTCCTAATACTGAGATTGTCACTGTACGACTTTGAAGCTTCTGCACTCCTCTCATAGACATACACGTGTGTCTGAAAAAAGGAGCAAAATCATCATCACCTGTTACAGGTGCGTCGCTGATTGGTTGTTTTACTATTGTCATCCTTAATTATCCTTATAATGACTTCCCCAACAAAAACAAGAATAACATAGATACTGACAAAGACTACTCTGAATGAAAGCAAGCATACATAGAATGTTGAAAAGGAGGATCCTTGAAGCATTGCTTATATAACACCCCCCCCCCCCCTCCCCCAACATAACATTAAAAACATTAATGATAAATTTAAAAATAAAAAGATGTGGGAATAGTCAATAGATATAATTATATCTTTATGAAAAAACAACAAATCCATATAAGTTTAATTTTTAATTATTGTAGCAATAACATATTATTGCGTATATTGTATCATATACGTTGTATTTGAACAGTAAATAAAATTACGGACATACCTCAGCATGCGTATCAGTCTTATAAAAAAATTAACATATTCTTAATTATGTGCTTAAAATATTAATTGTTGTAACTTTGCGAATATTTGCATCTAATTGGTTCCATAATTTAACACCGATAATACTAATTTACGTTAACTTTCTTTTCGTCTTATAAAATTTCCTTTTTACTAAACCTGGTACCATATAAAAATATATTTCTTCTATTGTTATGATTTTTTAAAGGATTGATAGACAACATGTTATTTTTGGCTTTATACATTATAATCAAGGTTTTTGATTTTACAACATCTAAAAATTATATTGAACAAACAATGGATGGGCATGATCTAAATAACTAGCTTTGGCAATATTACGGATTGCCTTCTTTTGTAATAGTATAAAAATGTGTAATTGAGACTTGTAAGTATTTCCCCATATCTCACATGCATAACTTAAGTAGGGAAATATAAATGAACAGTATAACAAGTATAAGTGGTTATTTTCAAGCACGTGTTTGACTTTAAAAATAACAGAAATATTTTTCGATACATTTTTACAAACAGCGTTAATATGATTAGACCATGACAATTTTTCATCTACCAATATTCCTAGGAATTTAATAAATTGTACTCTACTGATTTCTAATCCATCAATCTTGCGTTTACAATCATCCTGATAAGGCTTGTTATGGAAGCGCGTGTAATTTGTTTTATTGATATTCAGAGATAATTTGTTAGCTTTAAACCACTGACTCGTTTGCTTTAATTCATCGTTGAGCACATTGTTAACCTCTATTATACTTTTGCTGACACAGAATACATTGGTATCATCATCAAACAATATACAGTTTAATTTATTCGAAATATTTGTCAGATCATTGATGTATAGTAAAAATTTAATAGGTCCCAAAATAGAACCGTCTGGAATTCCACATAACATAGCTCTATAATCTGAACAAATATCATCACAAACAACAGATTGCTTTCTGTTAGTTAAATAATTTGTTATCCAACTTGAAGTAATACGTCGAACATCATAATGGCGTAGATTTTTAATCGAAATGGAATGATCTATGGTATCAAAACCTTTCTACAAATCAATATAAACACCAGTTGTTACCAAATTATTATCTAAACTGCTAGTATAAACTGTTATATAACTAAATAAACTGCCGGGCAGAGTTAAATAGAAGAAGCTGGTCTTCCTGATTAAATTTAAGGTTATTATAATGTGTATTATACCCGTGTTTCTTATAAAACTTATATTTTTAAAATATTTTGTTGGGTACATGTTGTCACTTCATATAATTTACTAGGCTTTGTAGTGAGTGGTTCATCGTTTACTCTTTACATGGTATCCATTTTCATATATATATATATATATATTCCACTATTTCAGCGACGCAATATTTTTATTTCACATGGTTTCATCGTCAGCAAGCGGTATTAAATGATGCCACAAAATCACTTACATCTCTGCAACATCACGCCCTTAGCAACGATGTGCTTTAAGCAAGATTTCTTATACGCGGTATGCGATTACGACAAAAATGGAAAACATGTAAACGGAGAAGAGCTCTTCCATATGTCCAGATGCGGCATATGATTTCAGTGGAGTAGCGTGGGTTTTGGTTGCCCGATGCGGTAGCCAAATTGGACACCTTCTTCTTTAACGTAAAAAGATTTACCTACGGGGGGAGGGGTGACAGCGCGACTACAAATGGCGCCAACTTTAAAATTAATCCATTTGGGAAAACAACCAAAAGAATAGCTCAAATTCGCAGCAAGGTAAGAAAATTATAGTATTGCTGTCCAACTCCCAAAGTGGCCGCCCCGAGCCGCACACCCCACGCTAAGCAGCTGGACGGTGTGGGGGAATCGAGAATATAACATCAGAGGTAGGGGTTTCCCGAACGATTTTACAGGATTTGAGATTCTCTGCTCAACGTGAAGTATTGTTGGAATTTCTCCCCATCAAATTATAGTTCCTTGGCTAGATTATGGTATGTTTCTTGTTGAAACCGGGTCCTGTTTATGTCATGCACCCACCAGCGGTGTTTTCTTTGCTTATTACGTTTTTTTTAATTGGATAAATTTGATATGTAGCAGCAAGCAGTAACAAGTTATGTTGTTTAATTTCCAACAGAGAAAGCTGCAATTTAGACTAATTAGCCATGTTCTTGGTATGAATATCTTCAGCATATTCCTAAATGAGCATTCTAAGGATGTAACAACGGGATATTGTTTTAATAACAATTTTATACGTTTTTTACAGCATTAATAATGTGTAAATCTGTTTTGTGGAGTAACTGGCACACACACACACACACACTGCATATACTTAGGGACGCTAAATTAGGCGTGAATGAACGTTCACTTTGTGATGAACGGAAACGTATGAGGATTAGCTGTTAGGTTCGAGTAAATCGTAGTATTTACTCAGGTTTGAGACGATATTTCGTTCTAGTCCAGTAATAATCCATTGCGCAGTATTGCTACTTTGTTTTTATTTTAGTTAAATCGCTTCAGTGAGTCCATACTGAGTTAGTGTACATTCTCTTTGTTATGAACAAACTGTAATGTTTGTTAACACGCTGAGGGTATATATAAGGCTTAGATTTTCACTTAGGTTAGAGAAGAACTTCGACGCCAGACCAGTCGGACGTGTATTGATACATGGTTCATATAGGTAGGATTTATTCAGTTATTCGAACCCAGAATAAAGCTGAGGTCAGCATCTGAGGTGTCGAAATGCTTTATATACAGGTTTCTTTTAGACCACAGAAAATTACTGTTGAATGTAAACTGTGGTGTCAAAATAGTTTATGATATGTATGTAGCAAGTCACCGTTGAACCACACGCACGTGTTGTTTGTTGCGAGCTGTGGTATCAAATGGGATGTTTTTACGTGCTTCCGCTTTTTGTACGTAGCCTGCATGTAGCCGCTTTCCTGTGGGCGTGACATATTTGTCCCGTACGAAAAGAGAATTAGCTGGTTCCCACAGGCTGATGAGTAGACCAGACACATGCTTAGGTATACGCATACATCTATCAATATGTGGAGGTATGGAACATTTTATTTTTAGATTAATGTATGTATAGTTGTATTTAGATTTATGGAGGTAGGTTTCGAAGGATGTTTAAATATGTTGATGCTCTGTGCCTGTTGCCTCTTACTATGTACCCTAAAACACACACACGCACAACTCTTTTTTTCCCTGCTATCCATTCTGTATTTCTATTGTACTTGGCATGAAAATCTTCGACAAAAAATGGAATCACACAAATCGCATGCCGTATGATACTTTGAGTAGAGAAGCAATAGGTCGAACATCCATGACTAACTTCGTGCCTTTGGCACTTACTTGTACCGCCTCGTACTCCTTTTTACCCAGGAGAAACACTATATATATATATACATATATATATATATTGTGGACTTCCAAGTAGAAAGACTAGTATTTAGAATTTATTCAAAAATGAGAGGCGAAGAAGATAACTAAATCAGGAGCTGAAGTAAAAGATTCAGATCACAAACAGTTGGTACTCACGTAGCATCAACGATAACCCCCACACCTAATGGATCAACAGCATTTTCGACGGCTAATGCAATCTGTTTCGTCAGACTTTCTTGGACTGAAAAGATGAGATTATGTCCACTGTATTTTGAAACAAAACAAAATCAGCCGTTTACTTTCACCACATAGATTTGCGGCTTACTATTGTTTCATAACGGCGGACATGGCCGTAAAACATCAATCAATCATCATCATCATCATCATCATCACCATCACCATAACAACTAGGAAAACTGCTACAAACGTGTACACTTATTAACTCACCCTGTAATCTACGACTGAAGACTTCTACAATCCTTAAAACGTAAGTAATTACACAATGGTCAATTTTGATGATCCAGTACAATATGTAAGGACTGGTATGACAAGAATTATAACGTAAACAAGACTGTAGATTGATTATGACACCTGATATTAGTAATAGCGAATATCAATTATTGGACAACTCCTTACCTGGCAAATTTGCTGAGTCCTAAAACCTTTCCATTTGGCAAATAGCCTATTGATACCTATAATTAAATGTAAGGTACCGTTTTTGGTCGTCTATGTCTCAGAAGATAAATGGATGCAGATTCTCTCTCTCTCTCTCTCTCTCTCTCTCTC
This sequence comes from Paralvinella palmiformis, assembly GCA_025642065.1. NCBI lineage: Eukaryota > Metazoa > Annelida > Polychaeta > Terebellida > Alvinellidae > Paralvinella > Paralvinella palmiformis. The sequence goes on along the minus strand of JAODUP010000421.1, from coordinate 339,733 downwards.
TGTGTGTGTGTGTGTGTGTGTGTGTGTGCGCGTTGTCATACCTTTCCGAAAAATGGAAGCAAATGATGTTCGCACAGCGAAAACATTTCGATGTCTTTCACTATAACCATCTCTTCGTGATTTTCATCAAACACTGCGTCATTTACAACGTCTTCAAAACAAAACATATTAAATCAATAATTCAATTGTCTATAGTGTATGTAATAGGTTACTGGGTGCATCTTAAATACGTAAAATCATGCGATATGTATATATCTGCCTGAATGTGTCAGAAATACATGTTCAGATTTATCGATAAATACCTGTTATTATGAACGAGCGTTTTTACAGATGGTTTGAAAATTTAAATATCTGATATAAAATCGGCATCAAAGAGATAGAAGTAAAATTTCTTCTTCGCCCGATAATGGGCGAGGCCTTGTAACTAAGAACGCACTAAATATAAGATAATGGATACGTCAATAGTAAGCCATTGTTTCTCTATAAATATATGTTATGAATGAATGAATGAATGAATGATTTATTTCCAAACTCTACGATTCTACAGGTTAATACAATTAAAATAATAGTTAAGTAATACATAAAAATATATATCATTTAAGGTAGAACATGTTGTTGAGATTACAGTAAAGGCTAATTAAAAGTTAATACCATTCAATGAAAATGATTACGGTTTTCACTAGACATGCTATTCTAAATGCTGCTGTCATAAATGGTCCTGTTGCCAAAACTATCAACGGCTCGTGAACGCTGCATGGCGAGAATAAGTGTCTCTAAAGAAAGGAGAATATATAGCTGCGAAAGAACAATGCAAACAAGTGATAAATTTTCACATACGTGCAAAACGTATACTTTTTCTGGTGTCATCCTTTCCCCTTGAAATTGTATAGATATAAATTTTGAAAATGATGATTAAATGATTAAAGGTTGTCACTTTCTGTTTTTTAAACGACTACTCTCGGCATCTTTTGAATATTAATAGTATTCGAAAATGATGATAATAAGGGATGATCCTTAAATATTCTGTTCTAACTCCACAAAAATAAAACATAACTCATGCACACGTAGCCGATGTGGCATACGTTCAAATATATTACATTTATAACTTAGTATATAATACCTTACTGGGTGTAGGTCAAAAGTCCTCTAGGTTAAAAGCCCCCAGGTCAAAAGCACCCAGGTTAAAAGCCCTCACCTCTTATTTTGAAATAGGTAAAAGGCCCTCACTTTCAGTTTAATACCCTAGCCCCTAACCCTATGTGTACTTTTTATATGCCACTATAAAAATATTACTCAAATATTTCTACGAAAATAACATATTATCCAAGTATATATGAGGGCTTTTGACCCAGGTGGCTTTTGACCTATTAAAAATTTGAGGGTTTTTAACCTAGGGGGCTTTTGACCTAGATGGCTTTTGACCGGAACCCTACCTTACTATATCTATCATTGTGTAGAATTGCAAGTCATAATATGATTAAAACCGAACTTAAATCTGCACAAATTAACTATTATTAATATTTTTCTTGTGATAATATATTCTAATTATGACATTTATTCTCTCAATGAAATTCGTCCATAGTCCATACTAGGTGCAAATGTTTATCAGATTTATTAGCGATTGTTGTAATGGCTTCTGTGAATGGCTGCCATGGCGTGACGTCATCAAGTTGATTCCGACGATTCTAGAAGCTGTCTGCTCGCACATTATCAAGACTTGACTTGTTAACTGCAGTCTATATGTTTGTTTATTATTGGATATATTAGCATCAAATTATATGGATATTGGGATTAAAGAGTACCTCTATGAACCTAAGAAAGCATACTACCCAAATATCGAAGTTCGGATACCGAAGGTGAAACTGTTCATAACTTTCGCGATCAAAAAAGATTTGTGTGGTAGGGATGGGGTCACTCCAGCACCGTCAATCGTACATCTACTTCTACACGCACGCTGGTCGGGGGTATCTAGGCCGGGAGTGACCCCCATTGGACCCCTTCGTTCAGTTATCAATAGAAGACTAGATCAAAAACCTTATTTATTTTATCAACTTCGTAGCACGTGTTTTTAAAGAGTTCTTCGTGAAGAAATGGAAAGTTTTAAGCGTATGTCCAGTTACAATATTACGTAGCCACCTTTGTGTAACATCTCTGCGTTCAATATTACTGGCATGGACAGTAATGCTTTCCTTTATTTTTCCGCTTATTGGTATTAGTACAACCCCAAGCTCTGGATTCCGCCATACTGTACTGTACACTGTGTCGTTGTTAGATGCCGTTACCCACAATACATCGCTCACTGCTGACCGTTGCCAGAGATATGGAGATTACACCGGAATCAACTTGTTGACGTCACACAAGAGGAAATCAGGACGGCAATATGACAAGAAGGCAATATCGCGGCAATCAATTTCTATTTTAGTGCAATCATTCGTAAAATATATCTCAAGAAGATCCTTGTTATAGCAACACGTATGAAAATTTCGACATAACTAATATGCTAGCTTATAATTGTCCGTACTCTTTTAATCACTGGAGTTACCCTTTAAATTGACCCCGCAGGGACTCAATTATTTTTGCCGGGTCATTATTACCAGCGCCGTAGTGCTCCAATGATTAAGGGCACCTTGTACTCCGTGGCGTAGCGATATATGTGTATTTATCCATTATACTCTGAATGAAATACTGGAGGTAGGACAATAAATATCTAAGAGCAATTGGTTAATGCAGCCCTGTGTGTGTGTGTGTCTTAAATATAAAATGACATTATTCCAGATAAACATTCTACTTTCTCATACACTCATCGTCAGAATCTGCTAGAAAGCGAAGCAAAAAGAAACCACGTGCAACATAATTACCTTGCGCGTTCTCGAAGTAACCTTTCGTAAAAAATTGGAACGCCTTCGCTGCCCTCTCAGGAGTCTTCCGGAGTCCCTCTCTTTCTGAATTTTCTATCGAAGACACGATGCCTCTGAAATGATTCGCTATCGAGTCTGTATCGTTCGAGAAGACTCCGTCATTTTTCGTTGACTTTTCGTGACAATCAGACATGTTCCATTGGGGTTCGTTTTTCACGTATTCGGCATCCAGTGACAAATATTAGCGTCATCTATTTGACGGATCATCATATAGTCCACCTTATCAACTCTCTCACTATCTGAAGTTATAATTAATGCTGTATTAGTTATGGGTTATTTGCATCGAGAACTCTGCGATAATTTAATTTTTTCGCACACCATACACGAAATGACCCGAATAGACCTGATGAAATCAAACAAACTTGATCTTATGACCGACATTTGGTACCCAACACGGATTCCTGAACAAGCTGGTGATGTATTTATGCACTTGGTTAATTATAGGCGACTGTATCGTGTTGGATAAATAGCCTGTTTAGAAGATTAGAGAGACTCCGTCATTTTTCGTTGACTTTTCGTGACAATCAGACATGTTCCATTGGGGTTCGTTTTTCACGTATTCGGCATCCAGTGACAAATATTAGCGTCATCTATTTGACGGATCATCATATAGTCCACCTTATCAACTCTCTCACTATCTGAAGTTATAATTAATGCTGTATTAGTTATGGGTTTTTTGCATCGAGAACTCTGCGATAATTTATTTTTTTCGCACACCATACACGAAATGACCCGAATAGACCTGATGAAATCAAACAAACTTGATCTTATGACCGACATTTGGTAGCCAACACGGATTCCTGAACAAGCTGGTGATGTATTTATGCACTTGGTTAATTATAGGCGACTGTATCGTGTTGGATAAATAGCCTGTTTAGAAGATTAGAGAGATAGTAAGCCAAGCCCTTTGAGTTTACAACGTCTATATTTGAACAAGTAAGTGATGGCCGATGCGATCCAATTGAGATGCCAGTCTTAATAAATTAAAAACTAAACGCGTTACTTTTTGTCCATATTCGCTCTCCCGTCGTTATCAATTGACCAACCATTTGTTAAACTTTTGACGCGATACAGTCACCGAACTCACGACAAACAAATACACGATATCAGACCATTCATTATTTAGATATGACCGACTGTTGATTTAATATGACGCCTCTTCACTCACTGTCATTGTATAATAAGAGACACTTTATCTGAAGATCTGACGTTGATAACACATCTTACTAACATTGTTGGTAATCTTTTAATTAAAGCTGACAAATCTTCGCGCGCGCGCGTGTGTGTGTGTGTGTGTCATGTCACATGAAAAGTGTAGACGCCAAAGAAAGTATGCTTACTTTGTTTACGACGGTTGCTTAAAAGCTTATAGACTGTTTTAACGGTATTTTATTGAAAGAGATTCAAAACTAATATTAAATGTCGAAGTTACGTAACAAAATATTGGCTCTACCATATAGTACTTTCAATTACTTATTACATGTATAAGGATTGACGCCTTGTTCCCATATCTAAGCTAGTAAATCATGCGTTTCATCTCCGTTCACGTGGATGTCACAAAAGCAGGCAGTGTTGTGATCACAGGCTTGTAAACGATTCAACGATGGTGGTGGCTTCATCTGCGTGTCCTTTAATATCTTACGGCACAGTTCTTGGACAAATCTCTCCGATTTGACCCCGCGTTCAATGTCAAGCGAAATGTTTATTATGGATCAGATCGACTGCGTATTGTTTTAAAAATCATTTGTACAAAGGTTAGATATCTGCTGTCCGTATTCAACAGTCGAGAGTTGTAGACAATACCCCCCTCAACAACAAAAACAGTCGTACCCCCCCCCCTCCCTTATTTCGTTAACTGGTTCCAAAAGCCGTGAAATGATCCGGTTTTGACGTAAACCGGATGTAATGTCTTAAAAATATCTTTCAGTGTAAATATTTTATTGTATATACATGTTTTAAATACATATTTATTGTGTTTTCATTGTATTTTAAATTGTTTTAGCTTCTTTTATCCGTTAATTGTTAATTCATTTATTTCACGTCCTTTTATTATGACGTAGCTGATTGACATAACGTCGGATGTAATGATGTTCGCTGACCTGAAATTTACCCTAGAAAAGTGGCGTAAATGCAAATTTTACGTTCGCCGAAATGACGTAAAGCGAGGTATCACTGTACAAACAAACAAGGACACGCATAGCTTAACTAACCCCAGCCCTCTAACTGAGAACGGATTAATTTACTACAGAGTCGGGATTGAATGCATGACGCTGAAATAATTATACTGTACCAATGTATTTTATTGAATACAGTTAGGCCTAAGTAAAACTTATCCGGACGTTATTTGATACGTTATAGTATCGACCCATGTGATACCAAGTGCCACTGATTCCTGCCAATGTGCCTGTGGAAGATGACAGATTTTCAACTGATGACGATATGACCTCATGCGATAGTGAAACTGAACAAAATGATGTGGCTTCTGATGAAAACATAGTGTCAGAGAGTGATAGTGATGATGGTTGAACATTTATTGTTGATGTGTCCCATGATTTGAAAAGATGTTTTATGCAATGAATTTTTCAATATATTATGTGTTCGTTAGCAATGAACTGACTTTATTTGTTGTATGTTTGAATATTACAGTTTACTTATTATTTTTTATCAGCTGCCAAATATGTGATACATAGCCATACACGTGTGATACTAATGCGGATTGATTTAGATGTGATTATATAGATTATACATACTTACTGGTTAATGAGTTCATGATGAAATATCTGATGTTGATGAAATATCTGATGTTGTTAAGGATATGGATCTTGATGCTCTTGTCATTACAGAGACTTGGCTGACTGGTAATGTCTCAGACCAGAAAACTGTTGGTGATGTGACTCCAGCTGGATATTCATTCCACCATGCAGCTCGGATTCACAAAAAAAGGTGGGGGAGTCGGCATTGTTATCCTTGATTCTTTGAAGTGTGAAACCCATTTGCGTTTTCAGGCTAAGTCTTTTGAAAATTACCAACTGACTTTTATATCTGGGGGGATAAGTGTTCGTGTAGCTATTATCTACCGATTACACCCCACTAAGAAAAATGGCCTGAAAGCAGCAGATTTCTTCAAGGAATTTTCGGGATTTGTTGACTCTCTTGCTACCAACAGTGGCCATCTGTTGATCTTAGGTGATTTCAATATACATTGGGATTACCAGAGGAATGCAGATACCAAACAACTGGCTGACATTCTTAGATCTGCCAATCTCAGGCAGCATGTCCAAGAAAGAACACACAGACATGGTCACATCTTAGATCTTGCCATCTCCTGTGATGATGACAATTTGATTAAAGGTGTGTCTGTGTCTTCCATGCTGTCTGATCATTTCCTTGTTAACATTAATGTATCTTTACAGAAACAATCTGTTTCAGCTAAAGTTATTTCATATAGAAGATATAAGTCAATTGACAAGGAGGATTTTCTTGCTGATCTGTGAGTCTCTTTTCTGGTATTGGATCCACCGGATGATGTGGATCATCTGGTGGATGTCTATGATAATACATTGAGAGACATTGTAGATCACCATGCACCTTTAAGGACAAAGGAAATGCCAAGCAGACCAATGCTTCCATGGTATAATAAGAACATACAGGCTGCAAAGAGACACAGAAGGTATTGTGAGTGGCTGTGGATCAGGACCAATTTGTGTGTTCATTTTGAAATGTTCAAGGTCAGTAAAATTCTGTTAAAAATGCCCTTGCCTCTGCTAAATCTGAATATTATAATAAAAAGATCAAAGCATCCAAGGGAAATCAAAGGACTGTTTCCAGTGTTGTGAATAAAGTATTACATAAAAGTCAAACTGTCCTCCCAAATAATATCAACTCAGATAAAGATATGGCCTATTGTTTTAATAACTTCTTCTGTCAAAAAATATTAAATATACATAGTGGGTTCCAGTCCAGCACCTTATCACAGGGTAAACCATTGGTAGAAGAGTCCTGCATATCCATGATGGCTACATTTGAGCCTTTTACAGAGACTGATATCAGACAGTTGCTGAAAAAGTCATCTAATGCTTTCTGTGCAGTTGACCCTATGCCTACATGGCTTGTGAAAGATTGTCTGGATGTTCTGATAAACCCAATTACAAATATAGTTAATAAATCATTATCTCTGGGTATTTTCCCAAGATCCATGAAAGCTGCCCTTGTAAAACCATTAATAAAAAACACACTCTGGACTGTAATATTCTAAACAATTACAGACCTGTTTCAAATCTTACATTTTTATCTAAAGTTATAGAAAAGGCAGTTGCTTTCCATCTAAACAAATATTTAATCAATAATAACCTTAATGAATCACTACAGTCTGCCTATAAAAGCGGTCACAGCACTGAAACAGCCTTGGTTCGAGTGAAAAATGATATTATGATGTCAATTGATCAAGGTAAGCCAATAATACTTGTTCTTCTGGACCTGTCTGCTGCATTTGATACAGTTGACCACAATGTACTTTTCTCCAGATTAAAAGACATGTTTGGTCTGTCAGATAGAGTACTTGAATGGTTTAGATCCTATCTGGAACAACGCTCCCAGAGAATGTCTGTTCATGATATTTTATCTGAGATTCAGTTTTTGTTATCTGGTGTACCACAAGGTTCGGTTCTTGGTCCTCTGGTTTTCACAATGTATACCCGTCCTCTTGGGATAATTGTGCAGCGATATGGGGTTAAATATCACTTGTATGCTGATGACACACAGCTGTATATATCACTGGATCCTGACAATGAGTTAAATTTCTCCTCTTCCTTGAAGAATTTAGAACATTGTATTACCGATATTCGGCTATGGATGACTCAAAATCTTCTAAAACTAAATGATAATAAAACAAATATTTTATATTTGGCATCACCACATTGTGTTAAATCCCTAAAGACACCAGCATTACAGATGGGTGCATCTTTGATTACCCCTAATGGGTCAGTAAAAAATCTAGGGGTTATTTTTGACCAATGTATTAGCATGCATGAACATGTCACATCAGTATGCCGAGCTGCCTACTACCATCTTAAGAACATCCACTGTTTAAAAACATTCTTGACACAAGAATCACTTGTAACTGTAGCTCATGCCTTTGTTACATCTCGTATAGACTATTGTAATTCCCTGTTATATGGCATATCTGATTATAACATTGATCGCCTTCAGCGAATTCAGAATAGTGCAGCTCGTATTGTAACAAATAATACTAGAAAATATGATCATATCACCCCAATTCTTCAAAAACTACATTGGCTACCTGTTAGACAGCGTATCCATTTTAAGATTCTGTTAATAACTTATAAATCTATTAATGATATGGCGCCAGAATACCTGTGTGAACTGGTCTCCATTAGAAAGTTATCCCGAAAACTCAGGTCATCCAGTCAGATACTATTGCAGGTACCAGTGTCTCGGCTCAAGTCATATGGTGATTGTGCATTTAGTGTTGCAGCCCCCACTTTGTGGAATAAGTTGCCGGCAAATATTAGAAATGCGTCGACGCTTGGAAATTTTAAGTCTCTTCTAAAAACACACCTATTTAAGGTCGCTTTCACAGATAAATAATTATTATCTTTTAAATCATTACAGGGTTTTTACAGACATTATTTGGGGTATTATTATATTACATAATATTTGTACAGCGCCTTTGAATGGCTCCTGCTAGTAAGGGCGCTTTATTAAATATACATTATTATTATTATTATTATTAGTAACCCGTGATGAGCAATAAAACATTGTGAAATGACATTTTAATATTTTGAAGCATTATATGAATCTTATTGTTATTAATTGCTAAATGTGTGGAGATCTATGTCTATGATAATACTGGAGATGAGTTAACACTTGCTCAACTATCTCAGGTTGTGTGTGTCGTGTGGACTGATTAATCAAGCTAGATCTACCATTTTAAGATAATTTCTATTGACAATTATTGTTCAGTATAGTAATTATGACAATAGCTCACTTTATTTGTGATAATCATCTTATTATTTCTTGTCATTATACTTCTAGTGAAGATGAGTTTTCCTTCTGTCATTTAGCTTTTGTTTTGTTGGATGATTTGATGGAGTTACATTGTATTTTAACTTAGAATAAAGGTCTCTATTTCAAAATATGTCCATTTTGATTTTAAATGCCACATAATGGAAATAGTTATTATGTAGTTATGACTGACAACAATACGAAATATATTAAATAACACCAGGCTAAATCACGTTTATCACAATGAAGGTGTAAAGCCCATGAGCAATTCTGGGTTTGCAAATAGTCATAGAGACTTGTCAGTGTCATAATAGGATTGCTCATCCTCAGAAATATGGGTGTAGACACCGATATCTCACCTCTATCTATCTTACAAGCCGAGCTATAGGTGAAAACGTAATTTCGCCATTTTTAAAATGACGTCGCACAATTCGGTGATGGTGGCATCCATTTTTTCATTTTGGGAGAGGTACCAGGAACAAAATAAAATAGGACCCATAGGTTCCTCGGGGGGGGGGTGAACTATCGGGCCCACGTACTATAATCTATAATTACCACAAGACTGGTACACTTATTTATGTCAATGTAATAGTAATTGGCACTAATGTTATTGTTTACACTTATTTATGTCGATGTAATAGTAATTGGCACTAATGTTATGCTTTTATCGACTCTAAATAAATTTTTCTTACTTTTACTCTAAGTAAGAATGAACAATATTATTTCAATGGTTGAATTATCGCTACTTGATATGCTGGGACAAAACTTTGAATGTATTTCAATGAAGAAACCTGTATTCAGAAATCTAAACTTAGAAATGAGGGGAAGGAAACATGTTAACAAAACGGTGCTTATTTTTAAATAACATTTATTCAAGGAACAATCCATTAAACTAATGTTTAATGTATGTCTAGTGCATCCACTTGAAACACACCTGGTTCTCTATGGAAAGGTGAGGACTGATATGTGTCTTTATAAATAACACGTAATCACACATTTGGACAGTATCATGATAACAGCAAAAACATCAACAGAGATAACACATCACCAATTATACACAGCCTCATGATGCACAGCAAGCAATGGGATACTTCATCTCAAATGAACAATAACTAATTCTGTTGTCTTGTGCTTCAAGATGACATTACTCCGAACTAATATTATGCTCAGATGAAGCCAAATTTAGCAACTAATTCATTAGATACACGGCTGATCAAACAACTGAGTTCGATCACATAAGAATTACTTAAGTCTTACTTCAGTACTCTGCTTGGCTAATAACAATAACAATACAATTACAATAGTAATTACACCATGTAGCAATATATAGGAACACCAATACAGAGATTATGCTAGCAAAAATAAACCAATTAAATGGTTTGATACCAGATATGCCCTTTTATCTTACTGGCATAGTAAACTGAACACCAGTATGTGGTATTAACTGCTATGTAACAAGTTAAGGCACAGTCAGTCTTCTTACGAACAGCACCATCCATTTGTGAAAATATACAAGCATTTACAGTTCAATATAGCATCTTATTACAATAACCCGTTACTCTATTCATGGTCCCAACTTAACGTAAATATTTAATTTGTTTTAACTGATGGTTATTGCAATTAATATGGAGTGTTTCAACCTCGCATGTCGAACAAATATGCTCAAACAACCATTCTCTGACTTTAAAGATCAGTAAAAAAAAATTAAATGAACTGAATATGGAATATTTTGTGTGTCTTTAAGTAAAACAAAAACGATATAAGAGCATTTTACTCGGGTAGATTCATGTTTAGAACTAATATTGCCTTATTTAAAAAATAAGTAGAAAATTTATGAACATTTTGATATAATGAGCAGGCTCATGCATTGTATAATTAAATATGAACATATCTGTTCAAAAAATAATCTTCTTCTCAAATATAATTAACTGAAGCCTCACATAAAACAAATATAAGGGGGCCAAAACAAATTAAGGCATCTATAAAATAACCAGTCTGGCTGTTCATTGTAAAGAGTTTCATAAGTAGTCATATATACTAAGTCAAAAACATATTTAGTTAACAACCATATAACATATTTAATTAAATAACATAGAAGGTACCAAAAAATATCTCAAAAAACACTATCTATCTTTGGGTGGAAGAAACATTCTCTGGAACTGAGTGAATAAAACATCACGTGGGATGTTCTGTTGGTTCCATGGAGGCGAAAGATGGGACTAGTCAAGCTCTTTACTCATGCTTCCATCAATGAAGTCTAGATATTCTTTCCCAATGAAGAGCATCGCGATACCAGTGCCTATGCCAAACAAGGATCGCAATACATCATTCTTCAGTATCAGTGCCCGGGTTGTAGCCCAGAAAAGTACAGAGCCAAAGTTGAAAAGGACGGTACCAAAAACGCTGAAGAGGACCCTCTGGTAAGTTGTTCCCTGTCTCATGTGTCTCCTGCCATACAGGTAAAGTCCAATGCCAAGGTGAGCATTGAACCACAAGCTGTTAGCTACTAGCAGCTCATTAGGAGAAAACACACTGTAAAACAATAAAATAGAACAATTCAGTAAAATAAATGCTTACAATAATAAACAAGATGGGTTCTCATACATGTTTAACCTGTTGCACAGTACTTACTGATCATTTCAAGTTGCAAAGTACAATGACCTTAATAATAATACTAATGGCCGAAATGGCAGTTATTTTATGAACATTAAACAAATTTATTAGGTGTGTTTTCTCTGTTGTCTTTCAAATCCAAACTTAATTGTGATAACCACCACGATTATTTAATCCAATGGTCTAATTAGTGACGTGATAACAAAAACTTGTCATTACTATAGATATGTGAGCGTGTGTAACTGAACAGAACAGTATATGAGACCACACAAAGAATGACCATAGAAGCCACATCAAAGGAAAACACAGTGGGTGAAAGTGGCCTGGTATTAAATCGACCCTGTCATTATTACCAAATCATTCAAGAAGTGCTCTATCAGCAATGATTTAGCTGGCAAGGAAAATTATGTATTGTAGGCTGAACAGTATGACAAATATGACTCCGAAGAAGAAGGCGACAACATGTATGATGACACAAGAACAGATTGTCAGCTACAACAGATGTTCAGTGAAAAGAGTGATGATGATGAATTTTGGGGTTTTTAATCAATAATGGTGAATTTAGTGCGTCTTATATGCGGGTTCGACTCCAAGGGAGGTTTATTGGTCATAAAAACAGGTGCGTCTTATACGTGAGTGCAACTTATATGTGAGTATATATGGTAGTTGGAATATTACAGCAGTGTGATAGTTCTGTTATAAATGAGATGAAAAAATTTGTAAATATATATGTATACGAGTAACATAATATATATTATAAAGGTTACACCTAGAGTTTCCTCAAATAAGCAAAAAACCAAAGATTTTACTGATAGTTCATTCAATTATACAAATTTATGATAAGTTGAGAAAAATCTACAAACTGCACTAAATATGTGTGTTCTTAGGTTAACAATATTACACTTATAAACAAATCTTGATTTGTTTTAATTACTTACAGTTCATATAGAGACAACAATTTTTTTTAATTGGATATGGTTAACAAATTCTGTGGATATTCTAAGATAACTACACACACACCCATGAATCCTATTTATGCAAACCATCAATCAATCTTATTTCAGAACTGTATAAAAGACACACAAAATTTATTATTTATGTAAAGATTGTATCATAGTTAGTACTAATAGTAGTACACAGTCCCAAGCCATAGAATAGAATTGTGCAGATTGTAACCTTAAAACAGTATTTCATTGTTTAATTTATTTAACAAGGTCACATATCAGTATTTAATTTAAAGGTATTTCATAGCTTAGAAAAAATTTAAAATAATAATGCATGTATGATAAAACAGAACAAAACATACAAAGCATACCATACTAAGCCACGCTGAAATACTTCACCCAGTCACCCACTCACATACCTCGGCCTCAAACACACAAGATTCCAGTGGCAACTACTGAACAGATACAAGACAGTGAAACTATATTACATAGTTTTCTAATCACAAATAAGACACACCACTGAAAATTAATAATTATTAATACATAGACTACGATATATACTTGTGTATAAGTCGATCCGACAGATAAGTCGACGTCAATTTTTGACCCTGTAATTCTTTCCTCAGGCATATGCTCACCGTATAAGTCGAGGTTAAGAATTGGCTTAAAATCCCTCAAAATCCTAATTATTGTTGTCATTCATGAAAAAGCTGACCCAGTCATTTCAAACTCATGGTGTCAGCAAGTGCGTGGTAAATATATCAGTATCAATTTCTTCACCAACAGCGATACACACACACACACAGAGAGAGATGGATTTCGCTTTGATGTTATATTTAACTAGTAAACAAACTTCCCTCAAAATCCTAATCATTGTCGTCATTCAGGAAAAAGCTGACCCAGTCATTTCAAACTCATGGTGTCAGCAAGTGCATCGTAAATATGCCAGTATCAATTTCTTCACCGGCAGCGACACACACACAGAGAGACACACAGATTTCGCTTTAATGTCATATTTAACTAGTAAACAAACTTGTCACATCAAACACACCTGATTGTAACTTCAACTGGCAAGTGTTATTAATTAATTATTTCACGGACAGTGGCAAGCAAGGTTTGCAATGTTATCAGTGATTCCTATGTTATTGCTAATCATCTAGAAGTACCGGTAGTTGACAGCGCATGACTATCAAGTATTATTACATAAAGACTGGCATGTTTGTGAAATCCAAATAACAATTTGGTGAAAATGAATCCTAATTTATTGACTAAGGCTAATAGGCAGAGATGTGGCGATTTTGTTCCAACTATGGCTCACACAAACACGCCTGATTATTAGTTTAATTGGCAAGTGTTATTAATTCATTGTTTCACAGCACATCTGGAGGTACTAGTAGGTAACAGCCCGTGACTATCAAGTATTATTACATAAAGACTGGCATGTTTGTGAGATCCAAATAACAGTTTGGTGAAAATGAATCCTAATTTATTGACTAAGGCTAATAGGCAGAGATGTGGCGATTTTGTTCCAACTATGGCTCACACAAACATGCCTGATTATAAGTTTAATTGGCAAGTGTTATTAATTCATTGTTTCACAGCACATCTGGAGGTACTGGTAGGTAACAGTGCGTGACTATCAAGTAGTATTACATAAAACGTGGCACGTTTGTGGGATCCTAATATCAGTTTGGTGAAAATTGTTATTTGTTATTTATTGAATAATAATGGATTAGTAGGCAGCGAGGTGACAATTTTATTCTGACTCTGGCTCTTATCGGATTGAATCCTATAGTGTTGTGTGTCAAGGATGGCCGAAAACATCTTTCCTTCAGCTGGTAGGATATATGATGTGCCTATAAGTCGAGTTGCTTCTGAGAACTCCCTTTTCACTACCCAAAAAAATCGACTTATAGTTATATGTGAGTATATACAGTACATGTTAAGTTAATAGTGATAACAGTGTGCACAACAGGTGCAGGCTGAGGCCCTGTGAGGATTAAATTGGTTACCAAGCACTCAAAACTGGTTGTCATGTAAACAATACAATCTGATAATTAGGAATACATGTAACAGTAACAATCAATACTAAGCATCAAAATTTACTTTAGAAGAGAGTGTTCACTTTTATAATTTAGGGTCGATCCATGAACAAAGTTTTTCAGGGTAGACTACATCGTTGAAATCAGTTAAATTTAGAATTTAGCTAATATCCATAGTGGCAATATCAGAATTACTGTTACAGCTAGCTCAGTTACTTGCTGATGCACAAGTGAAATGCAGTCATATCATTATGTGGCACTACCAGACATTGCAAAAAATGTACAGGGCCGAGGGCACAAAAAATGAGAACATGGCGCACTACCTTCCGAAAAGGGGTTAGACAGGATACTGGAGTGAAGGATCTAAATATATAAAAAAGTATTTCATTACACAATAATGATCAGATAAACTACATTAACGGATATCTACTCTAGATGAATAGATCCAGATATAGACTAGATAATAGATCTAATCATGATAAACTCATTAAATTTAAAGTAATGTAGATCTAGGAGAGAGGTGGGGAGGTTCGACCACCTTACACTTCAATGGTTTTATTTTATTATATGCGATACAGCAATCAGTAAGAAGTACTTATCTATTGGGCCCTTAATGTTCCTAATAAGGCAATGATCATGTGATTTGTGACCCAATTCAATAGCGTAAACATTATTTACATAAGCAGTGGCGGGAGGTGAGGTTCGACCACAGTGTGTGGGGCGGTTCGACCACATGTAGTGGGTATAATCGACCGATTCAGTTTGCTATGTGGACATCGTTTTCAACAAAAATTTGTTGTTTCTTATTATTTTTAATCTTTCAGTATTCACTTTTAGTTTCTTTTCATGATTCACATGTCAGCATATATAAATATATATATAAAATACTTTATAAATCCATGCATTTACAAAAGATGTAAAATTTGATTATATATCTATAACAGGGTACATCGATGATGATGATTGATGTTTTACAGCCACTTTTGTGCACATGGTAGGCTAAATAGGCCGAGTGACTTCCAAAGGCTATGAAGCGAAATCAAAGTTGAAACACCCTTCAGATATTCCCACGCCGAGATTCAAATATGGGTGGTAGTGATCTGTGGTCCAACAGACCATCAACTAGACCACGGAGGTGCCCCATTATCATTTTGTAAAACTGATAAATCTTCCAGATCATCCACAATTTGATTCATTTATTTGCAATAAATGAAGACCAATATCGACAGCATATCATAATATTCCTATTTCATTTGTTCAAAGAAAAACTAAATATGTGTAGCTACCTAACAACAAGTCAAAGAAAAGTCTACCACAATACTGGGCTTTGTGTCTGATGTAAATTAGGCTATAAATTGTCACATGATTCATAAGGCTGTACCCAGAGAAAATGATCATACAAACAGTTTATGTAAATTAGAAATGCATTACATGATCTTTATCTGATGACCCATTTAGGATAGTGACACAGCAATTATAGTCTGCAAAGAGCGAATCAACAAAATGAAAGGGTGGATCGACCACTTTTGTTTCCCTTGTTATTTCTAAATTTATTGACGTAAGCTTACATAAAAGGTATATTTTATTTCTACATACACTAATTATTCAAAAGGATACCACACAGAAAGCTAATGTAGATCAAACACCCTGAAAATCTAACATAAACTGAATGGCGCGAATGTTGCTTACAGACTTTTGAAATGTTGACACCTAATGGCAAAAGTTCGAATTTTGACACCCACGCTTTCAGTCGCTAATTGTTTTTTGATAGTGTATTGTTTTATTGTTGCAAATTGTTTAAAAGTAAAGATAAAATAATTAATCAGTGATTAATCAATCAATCAATTTCTTTATTTCAGGCATCAATATTTGATACAAACATGAGTCCATATTTAATAAATATATTGACAATTGAAAGCATAAAATATGAAAAAAACAAAGAGGTGTAAAATGCTGTAAAATTACAGATGTATTACGAAAAAAGGCATTTCAGCTTTGAGCTTTTATACATGTCAGAACTAACAAGACACATTAAAATACTGTTACGCGAGGACTCAAGTCTACGTTTGAGGCTAAACACGTCTTCTATACATAGCACTAAAATTTAAATATATTATGTCACAACCTAAACCTATTAAGTGTAATAAATAACGAATAAGGTTTTAATGTTGTGGTCGATTCTCCCGGCCTGGTCCGAGTGGTCGAACCTCCCCACCTCTGAGACTGTGAGAGGTGAAGAGGTCCTCCCCAATTCTATAATTATGACAACAAATATCATTAACAATCTAACCTGCGAAAAAATGTTGGGTTCATGACATTGAGGGAAAATGCGAGAGCACTAGCACTACCAGCTAATGGAATATATCGAAAGAAAAGGTCCGTCATAGACATTTTCTGCCCTTCGACAGCCTTTGATCCTGAAGTAGCCATTTTCTAAGCTGGTCCTGGGTCGGTACACCTAAACACTGAAAGCATCGGAATACACCGAAAGGGACCGAAATACATAATAAGGCAACCGAATGGTTTAGCCTCTGCACTAGTCACACGTATGACCGAGGGGCATCTCCTTAGAATAGCACCAACTTAATTAATCAAACAACGGGAGACGCTAAAGATCCTCCGATGACGTCATAAACTTTGGCAGTGACCACCCTCGGTGTATTTCCGCTCGATCTTTCCGTAATGTTCCCCTGTGAATGATCGGAAAAGGGTTTTGAGCAGACACTTTATAAAAGGGACCATCCTGGAAATACGTGTTCACAATTTCTTATGTTATCCCCGTTTTATGGTCATAGATCACGAAACGAAAGATATCAATAAAAATCAATTAATCAAACAGTCCTTGATACATTAATACCAGATCTGCGGAGTAGTGATGGCACAGCCTGTTTAAAAAAACGTTCACGTCTTGTTTTCTATGTAAGATCACGGTAGATTGTAACGCTCCCTCATCCAATGTTTATCTAATCGGGACTTGAATCTAACCCGTTCCAATCGCTTTTTCAATCTCTGACTGTATATATTTTGCCTCAAACTTGATCTTGAGCGGTGCTTCACTAGCTTGAGGCTATGCCGTGTGTTGTTTGATATTTCAGCCAGCGAGAAGAATTGGTTAGATTCTAGGTTGTCTATATGCCCTACACTTGAGGTATATCGCCTCGTCTCCTACGATAGCACAAATATGAGAGTATCAGGGCTTCTAACCTATCTCTATGTGGCAGACTTCTCAATTTTGGTATCAGCTTTAATTGTGGCTCTCCTCTGGATTTTTTTCGACTTCCAGCTTGTTCTATCGGAACCTTGGACACCAGATCACATTTCCATATTCCAATTGAGGGCGTATAATAGTAGTGAATAACCTGGAGAGTGTGGTGCGGGTGAATGTTGCTCTAACAAATCCAAACATTCTCGATGCTTTGTCCTACAAAACATGGGTATAAGCCCGATTTAATCACACATCCTGGAGGTTTGCAACATAATGCTCAATCACTGCGCCATCACATGGTACTTATGGTGTCCCACAAGCATAAGTGATGAATGCAAAAACATATATATAATGTACAATAAACCTTTGTCGGACAATATCCATAAACAGGGGTTGAGCTTCCACATCTGTGCCGACGATACGCAACTGGATATATCTAGCCTTTAAGTCCGACGAGAAGCTGCAATGGATCGGTAGAATCGAGACATGTCTATTCCATGGATATCTAAATGTGAATGCCAAAGAATCGGATGAAGCTAAATAATGAGATCCGTTAGTGCTATTTGCTGATAAATATTCACTGGCTCGGTATTGAATACAAATTAAAATAGATTTCTTATAACCACCCATCGGCCTCTAATTAGCAACGCACCACAGTACTTAGCTGAGTTATCGACGAGACATAATACTAGCAGATCACAAAGAACCACAACATTTGAGGTACCCAGAGGTCGATCCATCACATATACTCCAGGGCTACCCGAGTATTGTGGAATTTCCTACATCTTGACTAGTGCGTCACAGTACTCTCGTAACACGAAAACAGGTCTATCGATAAAGCTCGTACGTGACATCACAACAGCCAAACATAACTCTGTGATAAGTGTGTTAGTGGTGATGGTTGTGGTGTTGATAATGACGCCCATAACATGAGTTCCCATCTGATCCGACTAGACCTCTAGAATATGTTGATTGTGATCAAAACCCTCCCAGATTTCTACTGCACAGGTTCCAGGAAAATTTTACTGAAAAGCTAGGATTAATTGCCGCACGTTGGTATAAAATAATTTCGTATCATTATCAAGAACAAGAATTAACATTTATGCAATCCCTTTGGTCACATTGGATACGGCTGTGCCATTGATAGGCTAATATAGCTTTTTC
The DNA here is from genome assembly GCA_025642065.1 of Paralvinella palmiformis. NCBI lineage: Eukaryota > Metazoa > Annelida > Polychaeta > Terebellida > Alvinellidae > Paralvinella > Paralvinella palmiformis. The sequence goes on along the minus strand of JAODUP010000421.1, from coordinate 320,823 downwards.
ATTAAAGGTTACATTACAGGAGAGTTTTGAAACAAAGTCCATTGTGCAAGGTACTGTGGAGATATGTATTTGTGAGTTCCAGAAGTAATAAACGACCAATCACAGAAACACAGTCAGCACAGTCATATATGACTGTGCTGACTGTTTCTGTATACTTGATACCTTGATACCAAATATACGGAATATAAAGAGGCAGGCGTTTGCCTGTTAATTAATTCCGGTCATGACTGGGTGTCTAAACTAATCTCTTAGCAATCATGGTACTACTAGTCTGAATTGCTCCTCGGTCATGCCAGAGTCTTGATTTAAATGAGTTGAGTGTCGGGCATTCCACCATATCAGCTGGGATCGAGTTCCAATCAGTTACTATTCTATGGCTGAATCCATGTTGTCTTATGCCTAGTCTTACAAGTAACCTGGCCATCTTTTGGCTGTGCCCTCTTGTGTTCGAATATATCATCTTTGTAAGAAACATACTTTGGTCGACTCTATAAAAAACATTTATAATCTTCTGTCTTTGATGCCATAAGCTTCCAATTTTCCCAGGAGTCTGGTATGGTATTGTGTCAAATGCCTTTCTAAAGTCCAGATATATTGCATCAATGGGAGAATCACTATCTAATATATCATAAAACAGGTCATATTCTGGCATATGTTTAACTAACCGATTTCTAACGATCGACTCCATGATCGTATCAATAACTGATGCGAGACTGACTGGCCTGTAATTCCCCGTTAATATCATGTTCCCTTTCCTGTGGATTGACGTTATGTGTGCCTCCTTCCATGCATTACGTAGGCAGCTCTCTTCACATGATATCTTGAATATAATGCTCATGGGTAGTTTTATCGACTGTGCTCATTGAATGAGGATCCGTGTATGGAAACCATCTGGACCTACAGACTTTGTGGTTTTTAACTGATCAAGTTTCTTTTCAACCATCTCAGATGTTAAGTGAACTATTTTTCATATGTTGATTAATATTGTAGTAGGCGGATTGTTGCCATTTTGGTATATATTTCGATGCTTTTCGAGATGTATTTCGGGATATATTTGTGTCTTTTGGTGTACTTCGGTTATTTTGGTAATTAGATGCACCAGCCCTTTCGTTGTTGTTTTTTTTTGCTTTTGAGGTTACTATTTCCCATAATTATGAATCTAGACTAACTTAAGCCACCAAGATCACAAAAACAAATATATTGAGTATAGATTATATGTATGTTAAATAGGTCCTGAATAAAGTTAAGTGTGTTGTTTCCATGAAATTCATCCATTTCATAAGTATTTTTCTTTTATGAGATCAAGAACAAGGCTAAGAGCCTAATCATGTAAAACTCAAAAGTATAGCAGTTCTTTTGTCCCAAACTCAATTAATTTGTTTAACAAATATTGATCTATTCATTGATATTCTGTAATCAAAATATACAGCAATTGTAATCAAACAGAGTTATAAGTGCTACGAATGTCTATATATATTAGTTAAGGTACTCTCAATTAATGTGTGCAAGAATTCCATATTATGGGTAAAAAAAGAATATGTCTATGCGAATGTAGTTAAATTACTCATATTTCTCTGAAATGAATTAATTTACATTATGTACAAACTAATTACTTTATTTCACTAACTGAAGAATCCACTATTATTTTTTTTTCATTCCTCACAATTGTATATATATAGTAAGAGATGTCGGCATTGTTCTAACAAGTATAAGAACTAAACTAAACCTAGCCATATAGATGCCATGTAATTCTTTCTGGATTAATATGCAGTTAAGATTACACTACATGCTGCATGCAAGTTGAACTCAAATCATGCAATACTTTGTACCTGTATTATGAAGACCTGTGTGATTATTCTGCTGATTCTGTAAATAAGAGTCAGAGTCATCCACATAAATATTTAGATTCTCATTTACTCCTCCAAGCAAGTAGTAAGGATTCCTGTGCCATCATACCTAACAATAGAAAGTGTACCCATAGATAATTTATGGAAATTACTGCTCAATCTCAATAACCAACCAGATTTTCAAACGTTTTATATAATTACACTTATTAAACACAATATTTTTCCGTGCAATTTCCACATTTCATATCTCTTCAAACGTCTCACTGATTGGTCAGTTCAATAAAATTTGAACCTATAAATAAAGAAATGATTTAAAGCATTTCATGTTGTTTCTCACAAGTGCCTCATCCATCAATTGAAAACATATAGTATATGTACAGAGAAAATCATGCACTGGATCAGAAACCTTTTAGCACATCAAAGACCAATTAATGTAGTCCTACACAGTGGATGGTCGTACAAGCTTGAAGAATAATATCAGCATCCACCCCACCCACAGTTGAATTTTGGTTTCTGCGTGCATATTCGGTTTATTTACAGGATTACTGCTTTTAATTATGATTACCGAAGGTACTTGATAATATAAAATAATTATGATTATGATTACAGAATGTGAAGTGATTATATACCACACTGTGATAGTAATATAATCAAACATTTCACAGATTGAACTACAACATAGAGCAAGTAGAAATTGTGCAAATTATGCAGTTATTGGGTATATAGAGGACCAGCTATTTTAACTCAATATAGGAACCGAATTAACCTAGCCCCAAGTTTAGCTCCACATATGACCTGCACTGTTAAGTTAATTATCAATTGAATATTTTGATAGTGACTTTCATTCCATTGTCTTCATAACTGGCTACAATCATATTGGTCTGTCACATATACAACATTCATGACCAACAATTTGTCATTCTATAAATCAGTGTGGGCTGATGGCCTTGATGATGAGTTAGACATACAGACTTATATATGATAAACACTATGGGAAAAGGTATTACAGTATGAAACCTCTAGATATCTCAATCTGGATAAGAATTTGGGGGAAATCTTCTGAGCTTATATCCTTTTCTCCAATCTTTCACTTTTAATACTGGAATTTGTAACAGGGTATTGACTAACGGATACGGCTTAATAATTAAATGCCTTGTTTAATCATTATAGTTATTATTAAAATAATTAAGTATTAATACATTTATAACACATCACTGGATGATTACAATTATCATTACAAATCTAATTGATTCTACTAATATACTAATTATTATCACACTAATCATGGTACAAGTATTCATTAATTTTTATGAAAATGATTGGGAACTGTGGTAATATGCTACTGTTATTACTGTTAATGGACACACTCCCGCTTTGTACGACATTCCATGTACTGGACGTATCCCATCCGCAAACTGGTTCTCGCAAGAATATGTAAGTCTGAAGTTTGGAATAAACGAAGTGAAGCAGTTAAACATTGTTTTAGATCTATATAGTACCAAATACTACAACAGCAACTACTCCAATTAGTTTTGTAATAAATATAACTTGCTGTCCATTTGTTTTATTCAGTAGTAGATTAACGAAGTAATTTTACTTCGCTACATATGCCACCCTTGCACGGAGCAGAAATTATTTTTTGGCATGATTATAACAGATCCTGAACATTGACGTTTAAGGTTAAAATGGCTATATTATCACGATATTATCGCTCGGTGGTATAAATCCCACAATGCAAAGCACGTCTGTTTTGTTTTTGACGTCATCATGCTTCAGGCTTATTCGACAGCTCTAACGCAGCTTGATGAATATCTGCCGAGTCTATCTACAGAGACGATGACAGTAGCATCATGACCACTCATCAAGGGCTATTCTTCGAAATAAACACTCCCCTGCCAGCTAGCGCTGCATACGAGTGCCTGTTCAGTGCAGCTGGGCATATCTTCACCATAATCAGAGCTCGCTTTGGCGACACCAACTTTGTAAATTAGGTTTTGCTGAAGTTGAACAAAGGCTTTGTTCAGTGAACTCAAGGTGGCAGCACATATACACGCCTGAGAATTTTCTTATCTCTTGTATATATTTGATTATTAATTTTTGTGTTACAATATTTTGTATCTTTTACTTTTACTTCAATTACTTAAAAAAATAGTTTTACTTTTTATTAAAGTAGATTTTTACAAGTTTACTTTTACTTCTACTCAAGTAGTTTTGAAGAGGCTTACTTCTACTCAAGGACAAAATAAAAGTAGTTCAGTCAACCCTGGCCCCATGACCTAACTGGAAGCGAGGTTGGCCACAGCTAGGTTGTGTCAGAAGGGTGTTTCATCTTTAAATTCGCCTCATTACCTCTGGAGGTAGCTCGGCCCATTTAACCTACATTGTGCATAAAAGTGGCCGTAAAACAGCAACAATTACATTTTACATTAGAGCAAACTTCCATTCCAAATATCCAATCATGAATTATCACATGAAAGCACCTGTCAGTGGAATCTTCTTGAAAACGAAAGAATCGTGACTATTTCTATATTAACCGTTAATTTCTTTGGATTAAACTTTATCATTATTACAACTTTTGTTTATGTTGAACTGTTTAAATCGGGACAGAATTCTGCACGATTTACGTTTTATGCTGTCTTGGTGGTTTATGTTAGTAGTCAGTATTTAGTATTCCGCTAGTTCCTGTTGGGTTTAGTTCAGGTGCACGTAGGATTTTCTGGGCTAGCTGCTTTTGTTGACAAAGTCAGTCGTGCGCTTCTAGATTTATAAATAGCATATGCAAACGGCATGACTGGTATACGTTCCAAGATCGTAGTGTATCTTAAGGAAATGGAACAATACAAATAATATTACGAGTACACACGGATGACGTTTAAAACTGAACTGTTATTGAAGGGAACCTTTCTCTTTCAGGCTGTTTGTTTTCATTTGAAATAAGTGTCTAACTGGTAGATTTTAATTAGATATCTTCTTGAAAATATGGCCAGAATAAAACCCAACAGAAGGGACAAGACGGAAGTGAGCTGCGTGATAAAATATTTGGTCTTTGGCTTCAATGTGTTATTTTGGGTAAGTGTTTGATCTACACACTTGACACATACTAGTACACATTTAAAATGCAACAGTGCAGTAGACTAGATGATAGTAGATCTAATACTAGATCTACACTACAGTATTTACTAGAGATCTAGAAACTATAGACTAACAAAATGAAACAACAGTGTAACTGCGTTACATCGTACTTTGTAATCTGTTTAGATCTATAACTTTTAAAAATTCAATACTTGGATATTTTCATTCACTCGTATGAGTTATTTCGAGATCGTGAGAGGGTAGAACAGTTAACAATATTTTTCATAGTGTGGATTAAAGTTCAATAAAGAGCTAGCAAAATGATCAATGAAGGGGGCAAGAAATTGAAAGGGACTCTAGGTCCACGGATGCATAAAGCACATTTTTATAGCTATTGACAGATTTCCAGTTGCCAGCAAATATCACAACTTAGCCATGTTTCAATTGAAAAATATTACGCAACAAATGAACACCGAGGGAGCATACAACACATGCTGCCATTATAGGCGCAAGGCGTTACTCAAACACATCCATCACGTCCTGTCAGATTCTTATTTTTAAGGATGAGTTGACCAGTTGTCACATTACAGGATTGCAGCTCCCAGAGCCTTGAACCCACAGTACTTTGGCTATGAGTTCTACACTATCACAGTTAGACTTGTCCTCCACTTAATGTTTTACGCCAACATGAAGAACCTATGTGGTTTGTCTCCCCAGTTCTATATACTGGAGTAGAGTTTTTGTTCCAGTTATGAGTAAAAAAGCTTTAGCATGGAGAATAAAATAATTGTTTACTTGTCTTCACCTTATCAATCATATAGCATGAAATGAACACTTTACCAGCTATTTTATAGTGCAGGATAAAAAAGTGTTGACATTGTGGTAATCATAACTGAAAACTAGACCAATAGATTTACAGTATAATAGTAATAATGATTATACTACTTATTAAAAGGACTAAATAATTAGCCAGCCAAATATTTTTTTTGTATTTGCTACATTTAAATACATTTTCTCACCATTCCATTAAACCCCTGGGGTTCTAGGTTTAGAATAGACCGAGCCAGATGAAATGCATTGCATCGGTTACCAACTGCAGTCTCGGGTTAAAAACAGCTATGGCGCCCACTGTTAACATGGGATGGCAACATTTCACTAATGATAAATACTGGAAATCTTTCAGCAAATTATTTCATATTACACGGAGACTGAGACTAGTATTTCAGCTAAACGATTGTGTCTTTCCAAAGGATTTAACACAATATTTATCAAGATATAACCCAATGATATAACCCAAGATATAACCTTAGTTAGTCATGTTGACTTGTAGGAGATTTTTAGCACAGGTTTCAATGATTTTAAAATTAGACTTTAGCTGAATGTAAATTGATTTTAATGAAGATTGTTTAAATATTTAATGGAGAGTTTTAGAAATGTTATTTGTATCTGTGAACCAATCATATACGTATCACCTGTATATTATTAAATACAAAATGTTATTACATTAGAGTATTGCCACCCTTGACATTGACATAAACATTGCAAGAACAACTGATTCAGAAGGAAAAAAAACAGTTCACTTTCAATACACGATACCATGCATAAATACCAATATTACAGTAATAGGAATCACCCATTGAATTATAATCTTTGTGATCATTGATTAAATCCATTCACATCGTCATGTCAGATGGCAGAAGTTATACAAAAAATAAGTTTGAACTAGACAGGTTGGACCATGACAGCTATGCAAATTGGAATTGATTATTTAAAAAAAATTAATTGAGAAATCAAGACAATTAAATCCAAAAATTAATATACCATTTTTACGATGTTAATACTTACCATGTGGTGTTAACAATATACTGGAACCTTAATGATCCAGAGCTTTGGTTCCTTTTATATATATATATATATATCAGATATGCACACTGACTGTGGCACCCCAAGTGAGCATTTAGCCACTGTAACACCACCACATAGCATACCTGTAATCTATATAGAGATATTGCTATTTAGGAGTTAATTAATTTTGTCATCTCACCAGGAATGCCAATCTGGAGCCAAAGTTTGCCCCTCCTCTCCTCAAACTGTGACTACTGTAGCCTGTCCCCAGACCTAACTGTTTAATAACCATTTGAGAGATTTTGTAAACTTATTATATGTTATTGGTTTAGTACCCAGCAGGGTTGTTAAAGTAAATACAGGGTCTGACCTCTGCTGGGCGGAGCTAAGCAAATACTTTCTTTCAGGGCTCCTACTGGGCAGTGGAATATAAACATACCTTTGATGATTAGAAAATATACTCTTACATGGGGGTGCACCCAAGGCTATGATCCACCATGTGATATAAAACCTCTTTAGCTAACCACATAGCATGCCTGTAATCTATATAGAGATATCGCTATTTAGGAATTTACCCCCATTCAATGTTTAGAACAGGCAAAATTAAATCCACAAATTAATTTACCGTTTAATTTTTTAATTCAGAAATATTTATCCCATGACAATCCTACTTGGAATATAAACTACTCGGAGTAGGTATTCGGAGTATCTACTCATGGTAAAAAATATTAAGCCAAAAAAGAGTCGGAATTGAAAGTTTTGTAATTGATAAATATGAATTGGAATTGACAAAATGGAATTGACCCCATGTCTGGGATGAGCTTATATACAGCTTTTCAGCAAGACATCAGCCACTACACACATAAATTGTCATGCAACACAGTGATCCAAGACCGTAGTGTGAAATTCAGCTGCAAGATGGTGCCAGGGGTAATTGAATCAGTCTATTGACCCTTCTATATGTCAACTAAACTGTTAATGACTTGGTGGTCTGAAATCAAATTGTTGCATTAAGAAGATACAGTGGATTCTGTTTTACAGCTGTATCCCACCAAAATCTTAGAAATAATTTCAGAGCCGCCAACCATTATGATATCTGCAGAAACATTACGATTTTCTGTTCTTCATTACGTCCGTACTCTGAAAACTACGATAAATTTGCCTTTTCCCATAATAGTTCCACACAGTTCTGTCGCTGTCTTAGCCCCACATTGTATCACACAGCAGTTCTAAACTGCATGGCTTGAAATCCTTTGGGCCAGTGAATTGGAATGGTGCATTTTTTTTCCGGGGGAGCCAAAAGTTTGTGGGGGTGATTGGTTTTACCTATCCAGGAGATTTTCTCTTTTGTGCAATGTTTCCTGATACAGTGATACCCCAAAAATATGGCAGTAGTCGCACAAAAACAAATGTTCTTGTGGAGACATTGGCAGTGATGATTTAAATTACATTGCCAGTCAGATACAGAACCAACCATTCAGTGTAGCCACTGATGGATCCAATGACAAGGACAACACAAACCTATATCCGGTGACTGTTAGATATGTTTATTTACATGGGTGATAATGTGGGATTTTAGGAACTTAACCAAAATACCAGTGATAGTTCATATAGTTTGAGAGTATAATCTCTCTGGCTTAGCTGTATTGCTCAGCTTTCCTGGGAACTCCTCATAGATGTGATGGAGTTCGCGCCCATTTCAATTGTGTAGCCTGGTATTTTTGTTTTGTCGGGATGCTTTGCAGGTATTTATCAAGTTTGTGCTTGAAGCTGGTCACGGAGCATCCTGTCAGACCACGAATGTTTGCTGGGAGGCTGTTGAAGAGCTATGGGCCCCTAATTTGAAAGCTCCCTTCTCTGATTGCCCTAATTTTACCAGTTGCATACTGTTTTATTTTGGGGACTCGGCACAAGCGACCTTGCTGAGTTGATGTGTATGGTTGTATCCCAACATTTGGGGCAATTCCTTCAAGAATTTTCCAGGTGTAAATGATTCAGTATCTTTCCATCCTCCTCTCCTGGGAGTACATCTTGAGGGCTGATAGTCGATCCCAATAATTTAGGTCAGATATTGGGTGTATCTTACTGGAAAATGATCTGAAGAGGGACTCAATTTTTTGGATATCTCCAACTCTGTGTGGTGTCCATAGCTGGGAACAGTAATCTATCTGTGGTTGGACTATGCTGCACCATAGTGTTTTCATGGTGTGCATATCTCTGGCATGGAAAGTTCTTATGATCCACCCACATTTTTGCTGGACTTTGGTACATATTGTATCTATATGTTCAGTGAAACTGAGAGTGTCACTCATTTTGACACCAAGATCTTTGACACATTGGGTTTGTTCAATTTTTCTGCTGTTTGGTCCAAATTTTGAAGTGGAATCTTTTATGTCCTGGTTTTTACCATATCTGAGTAGTTCAAACTTGTTTTCATTAAATTGCATGTTGTTGATAGGTGCTTCTGTTCATTTTTTTCTCTCAAATTCCTAGTAAAATCTGTATGCATCATTGATAATACATGGAGATGACTGATGGATGTTTGTAATGATCAATTCATGATAACCTAGCTTAATTGTAATTATATTTTAATAGAATAATGTAATTTATGTGGCTTGTATTGATCAAACAGATAAAGAATGGCACTGGACAGCAACAGTTTGATATCCTTGCCTCTGTGATGGTGGACCTTTTGATGTTCTTTCACAGCAGTGCAGACTGTGAAAGAATAACCTCATTTGTTATCAAAACCAAGACAGCTTTCTGCCACAGCACATCCACCAAAACTCTCAGTAGCTTGACTGTGCACAAAGTATCCCTCAATACCAAAACCAGAGGCACAACATGTCCTCAGCAGAAACATTCCAATACTTTTCTGGCAAAGGCTTGAAAGTACTTTAGCAAGTACTACCTATCAAAAACTCATGAAAAAGTGACACTCCATACTATACAATGTTAGAACTGAAATAACATTATACGCAATGTGATTTGATTTTTTTACATGAATCAACTGATAAATAATACAGCAATCAAATGAAGATTTTAGTATGGTGTAGAATATGTAGGATAATCATGTACTGAAAGTGCAGACTTGTGATGACTTAATTGTTATTAAATGTGAGGAGAATCTGATTAAATGAACAAAAGCAGTTTAACCGTTCACAAAAGAATACCTATGATGTCAAATTGTTTTGGTATCGATAAAAATTATAGATTACAAGGTTGTATGGTGTCATGTGAGCCGTAGGTCGCATTTCGTGCAAAAGTTCTTACTGTTTTTCGAATGTTGGCAGCAATGTAATTTACTAAAAGCATGTTATATTTGAATGAATTATAGACCTGTGTTTTTCTTGGGACTCCATAGTTATCAGTTATCCGCTGGATCCTTCATTAATTATTATCATAATTTGATCAAAGAGTAGTAATAACTAAGAGCAAATGTAACATAATTTTATTTGTAACAATCCATGTATTTTATGAACATAAGAGTATCGAGCTAATAATATCCTTGAGTGACCCCCAGATAATGTTCATTTTCACCAGTCAGTAATTGTTTTAAAATTAACTTTCTTTTATTAACATACAGTGGTCTTTCCATATCATTTAATCAGGTCATTGTGTCTGCCTGTATATATTCATGGCTGAGCACAAATATGACCCCCCCCCCCGCCCCCATCCACAAGCACACACTTAAATATGAAACTGCCCACTAGTCTGATAGTTAGGCGCTAGTAAACATTTCTGTGAACTAATAAAGTCACAAACTAACTCATCCGCATCTAGCAAAATTTTTTTTTTGCAACACCACTGAAACAAAAATGCATTAACTGTGGAAATCTTTGAACCAGAACTTGCGCTTGAAAGTACTTTAGCGAGTACATTTTATGTTCTTTTGGGTTGTTATAGATTGGACACTGGCGGTGTCTACAAATCTGAAAAAGTAACACACCCCGGTAAGAGAGGTGCTGTGGTGATAATAAAGGTGCTGTGGACGGGAATCATTTTATAGTTGGACCACGGAAAGCAACAGTTTATGTTCAGTACAGGCAGTGGAGTTTATTTGACATGTTATGGCATTTTGTTGAGCCATGTTCTCACATATTCTCTGAATATCCAGATCTCTTAATTTGAAAAAGTCAACCAATATTTTGTTTTATTTATATGCAGACAATAGATTTGTTTGAATCCAGTTAGAATGGTGAATTTTAGCAATACCACTGATAATGGCACTTTGCCGTACTAAATTCCACTTCACATTTATTGATACATTGTAAATCCCAACAGTAGTAACAGCTATATTGGTCAGTAAGTGGGTAATATTTTACATTGACTACTCTGTTGTGATATGAACTTGATATAATTTTAATAGCTATTCCAAGGCTTATTTATATGGGAGATTTGGTACATTATTGCTGGACGCCCAGGTTTGTGATTTACCTTGCTCTACTCTGGTGATCACTCGCAATTTCTCACTAACACAATAAGATTTTCTTTTTGGCATCTCTTTGTTTGAGATCTATTGTTATGTTGTGCATTCACTATGTCATTCAAGGATTGATATGATGATGATTGAAACTTAGCAATTTGTATATGAAGATCTTTCATCTCTAATTGAGATACAAGTAAATCTGGATTATTGTATAGCTAGAGTCATATCTGATGGCTGGTTTATCAGCACTGCATATAACCAGATTAAGCTACCAGTATACACATGCATTTCTGATGGTTCAATATGCACTTAAGCTCTAGATAAATATTCGCTTCCTTAGCTTAGATCAATAACCTGACTTGAGTTTCAGTCTGATAATTTCAATTAAGAAGTCTCTCAATCAAGCATCCCAATATGACAAGCACTTGACTAAACAAAGCAACCATTCACATACTCATTCATGCCTTAATAAAAACTGGTGTCTCTTAAGTCTTTTGCAGAACTCTTGTTTATGTGAATGCTTAATTAAAAAAAAGGATTCTATAATTATATATCATTGACATTATATAAGTAATCAATCCGTAATATTCCTGTTTTTATCTAAAATATCAAAAGTACTTTCTATTTGTAATTGGATTTCTTTGAAAGTACTTGTACTTGCTTATATTGTTCAAGTTTACAAGTACTAGTTTGATCAAACAAGATTTTTTTTATCTCTGTGTATATGATGACGTCATGCCATTACCATTATCACAAAACTTGTCTGGTGTTCCTCTTTTCAGTATACAGCCCCCTTGGCTGTTATGTATGGCTCATATGTAAATAATGTGACAACAGTATTCATGACTTTGTGTTTTCTTTTTTGTCCCATGTTTTCTCATTAAAACACCACACAGTCACCTCTTTAGTTTATTTATTTTATGTTGGGGAATGTGTCAACTTAAATATTTTATGGATTTTTTAAAAGCCATCATCTCAAGAAGATATCCGTGAATATTATAATCAATCATTTTGGTTATTGTCACACCTCACATTGAAATTTAATCTATATGCTTTAACGATAGTGAAGATCTTCTGAATGATCATGTGTATTATTTTGGTGATCTTGTGAAATGGTCATGAATGCTCTGATACTCCAGTAAATTTTGTAATGTTTGCTTTTTATATCTACACATATATATGCTGGTTTTTGTTTTTTATATTCCTGGTAATAATGAATATTTATTGTTTGTGAGAATGTTACTAAATAATAGGGCAAGATATCAATGTGGAATGGATTTCCAAAATGTGAAATGTATGAAGTTGCAGGGTTAGGGTTAGAGTAACATTTTTTCTTCAATGAGATATAATAAATGATATATTTTATATGAAGGTTGGTAGTTACGATACCATCTCCATCCATGTCTACCGGTATGTGTTTCTACTTTAACATCCTGTGATGTTGTATATATTTCAGATTGTGGGTGGTGTGATATGTGGCGTAGGACTATGGGCCTGGTATGAGAAAGATATGTTCTCCAAAGTTGGCAGACTGACATTAATTAGTTTCGATCCCGCATTGGTCTTCATCATCGGTGGTGCTCTCGTGTTTGTTATGGGATATACTGGTTGTATAGGTGCTCTCAGGGAAAATACAGTCCTTCTGCTTATAGTAAGTTATCTGTTCAGAGATATAATGTATATATAATTATAAATTAATACATAGTCATATTGATAAATGTTTTATCTTGTGAATTTCCATTGCTCTGGTACCAAGTATAAGAATATCATTGTACCCTTATATGCAGTTATGTGATTTTTCAGTGTTTTATGGGAGTTATTTCAAGTTAAATTTATGCATTTCACAACATAGCCTCGCCATGCACACATATTTTTTTTTATTTTCTTGTTGTTTGTCAAATCCTTGTGTAAGTATACTGCAAAGTTGACCATATTTTTTTACAGTTTTTATTCTTCTGTCACATTTCTATTAAATTGGTTATTTTTACACAGAATTAATGAAGTTATTCAAGTTATGTTCCAAAATAAAGCACCTTATTTATTGATATCTAATACATTAGTAGTAGGTGACTTATACAGTGTTCAGCTAGCTTTTATATTTAATAGAACAATCTAACAATTTCTGTATCCTGCTATGTTATTTTGTTTCAGGGGATACTGTAAACAAGTGATGAATTCTTATACCAAGGGGGTGTGTCTGTGTGTGTAGCCTTTAAGTTGTCACAAATTATTTGTTAATTTATTCATGCATTTTTCTCCTAGTAATTAAATTATGCTAAATTTTTTACACAAAATATGCTATATAATTCATGGCAATTATCCTGGGTCCTTTATTTATCCAGTCATCTGTCAGTTGTATCTATGGGGTTAGTGGGGCAATGTGTCTGAGAATCAGCAGAGAGAAATATCTTTTTTTTAAATTCACAATCAGATGTTTTGTTTCTAATGATTTGGTGCTACCGGGTAATTGTATGTTGAGAACAGGATGTTTGAGTGATGAAGTACATCTTTGGTCAAACTATCTTCAAAAGTATTTGTTAATATAGTTTTGAATATTTGAACTGAAGTTGTTATTCCATGGTGCAATTAGTGTAAAAATCCTCTATATGTGGGATCTTTCATCCAATAATTTATTTTTACTAGGGTGTTAATCACTAGGCCATACATCCCTAGATCTGATTAAGATTAACCAAAGCACTTATCACACATTGTATAATATAATGTTTTCCTGATAAAATGCCCAAGGTTGGTGATCATTTGCTTATGACATTTTTCTTGACAAAACCTCTGGTATCAATGGCTTCGATTCACGGTTTTTCAATTTACAAACCGCGGTTTATTTAGATTTTTTTAAAGGCATGTTACTTTTCTGTAGTGTGCATTCATACAATGAGGGGAGAAAATCCCAGATTTCCAACGACTTTTTCTTTGACATTGGTGTGGATTTCCGATGATCCATGGGTTTCAGCCAATCACAGTGCTCAATTCCGCAGCACTTGATATATGCATGGGCTATCCTAGATCAAACCCTGTCAACATTGTGTGCAAAGAAACGGTTCTCGACAATTTGTCTAAACCTCCAAAATCACATAAATCATTTGTGTGGAAACATTTCGGCCACCCGATGACAGAAACATCTGGGAGTGGAAGAGAAATAAAAAAGGAACTAACTGTGCAGAATTTGTAAGATCATAACATAAATTTAAACAGACACCACCCGGAATATTTGTCGGCTTCGTTTTTAGGTTTTGCGAGTTTTGGTTTCATCTACACGTCTATCTGACAGTGACAGCAATGGAAGTCTCTTCTTAAGTTCTTTATTTCATATGTGAGTTAACTAATAACCACAACTAAGTTACTTAGGTATATGTTCCTGGAGTAATTTTTATGTTTCTGCTATTTCTTTTTTACTGAAGTTAGTAAACTTATCTTTGAATTTGCATTTTAACACTTTCATGTCAGTCAACAAGAGTCCACTAGCTTTCGGGTTGCTTCTCCTCTGACAAGCCAGCCATCTCTATCTGACTTTCCTAGCATTCGGCCACTAGTTAGACAGGAATATAGCCCTGAACCCATTCATTTTCACATGGAAGTAGAACTGGAACAACATCTGCATGGGTAGAATATGATTCAGATGTTTTGATGACAGGTGTTAGTGAGTCCACAGATAGACCATGAGATTAATTGCCAGATGCAGGAAGGAGATCCCCATTGCACTGAAAGATTTCGCCATAGACTGGTTGAGTAAGATATCCTCTGCTGGTCAAATAAGCCCAGAGTTATCTCGCCATCCCTAGGATTTCAGTTCCATCTGAGAGAGTTTTATCAACAACAGGCGATCTAGTCACAGCACTGAGGACCAACCTCAAACACAGTAATGTGGATACGTTGGTCTTTCCGAACAAAAACTTAGAACTTTAGTTCATCAAGTCATTTGAGATGATGGTTATGTAGTCTAGCTATTACCATTAAAGTATTTTAGTTTTTTAGTTATATTAATTGTTTTTATCATCAATTCATTTACATTTGGTGTTTATTAAAAATAAAGTTGCTGCTTTAAACTTTTTAAAATTAGTTTACTGAAAAGTATATGTGATCACCAGCATGCTTGAGTAAACTATCGTGAAAATAATTGAACTGCGGACTAAATATCGAAAAGAAAAAATCGAATCGTCCCATCCCTAGCTAAAAGTATAAATCTGAACAATTCACTATTTGTACTTCATAGCAGAATGATTGTGATTTGGTATCACCTGATTAATAATAATATGTTTTAATGTCACCGTCTGGATACGGTGTGTTGAAGGAGTGATCTAGCTACTGAAGATAATGCCTGCTTTATGTTCATGCTTATAATTTGATAAAATTTGCACATTCAGAGACTTATTCATGAGCCACTACATTATACATGTCTTTGTTTCAGTACTCAATATGTGTAGGGATTGTTCTGTTTTGTCAACTTGCCATCACCATAGTATTCTTTGTATACAAAGACTGGGTAAGAACATTGACTGGCATCTGTGAACATATTATAACTGGTGGCTGTGTATATAACTGCATGTTAAACCCCTTGCATTGTCATAGTTAGAAGCTTGTAAACATGACTAACTTCCTATGCTTGTATTTTATAATCATCGACTAATCCTGCACCGAGAAGCAGCCCACAGTGGGTTGTGGAGTATCTTTATAACCCTGAGGTATCTCATAACCACGTAATTCTTTTCTTAGGAGCTATCCGTTGCTTTTGTATGTCGCTCGACACCAGCTTCTTGGTGTTACAGTTTTGTACTTGCTTCAGTATCTGTAGATGTCATGTGGTGCCTTCTACTAGTTCTAGTGTTTTATTTTATATTCTCAACCACGACAGCTATACATTCCTTAGACAGTGGCTTTCTCTTTATATTTCAGTTCTGTGTTTTTGTTGGTTTGAGTCTGGTTTTAGAGCTATCGGTTGGATTTGTAATATTCTTTTTTTCTTATATGGTGAGATGTTCTTTAATTGGTTTGGTTTAAATATTTCTCTTCAAGTTTTATGTATTAATATTTTGTTTAATCCTTTCATGGTATACTGTATGACAGAGTTAGCACACATACTATGCAGTTTACTACTTGCTTTTGATGGAATTTTCAGTGTGGTTTGCAAATGACAAATTTAATTGTGGTGATTTAGTTTCTGAATGTGAATCCACACCAGATAACATTAATGTTTGTATTATCATGATGCTAGGCGGTATTCTGTTGATACATGTGGTGGTGGTGTTGGTATGGTTACAGGGTCAGATGGGCATCTTCTTTATGTAAGTGGTAGGACAGTTGGCAACAAACCTCAAAAACGAGGATTCAAATCTTTGCCTGGCTTTGTCCGAATACTGTTTCAACCATCATTGAATCTTATTACCTAGTTATATAAAACAATCACAACATTGTCTGAAATAATACCTTATTAAAATTTCAAGAAAACATTTGCACTTTTTCAGATTGTGCTAAACACTGGAATACAGTGTATTTAAATATCAGGTTTTAGTTGGGTTTTTTTCTTTGAGTTTGGTTTATAGAAACCTAAGTATTAGTTTGTTTAAGATTGATAAAGATTGTACTTTCTATTAATATCACACACATACACACACAAACTTCAAACATTTGTGTTGTTCTATTAACTGTAAACAGAATATACTAATGTATTTGTTGCTATGACTCCGGATATATGAAAAGATAGGATTAACTAATTGATATGTGTTATCTATATATATATATATATATATATATATATATATTATTTGTGTAATATTTAGTTAATAAGTTTATCAGTATCGTGGTGTGTTTTGTGTATGACCTAACTTTGTAACCTTCACTGCTGTTAATATTGTTATTTGTGTTGGTGTTTTTAGGTTAAAGATCAAGTACACAGTCAATTACATCATATGATCACTAACTACAGAGATGATCTAGATCTACAAAATTTGATAGACTGGGTACAGGGAGACTGGGTAAGTTAACGTAAGAAGGCCTTGATTATTGATGGATACTCTATTGTATATTCTAGACGCACAGACAGAATTTTCTCTTATTAGGCGTATACTTTGAATTTATTTTAGGTTCTGCTTTTGATTTTTATGTATATGTGTAGCAGACAAGGAGTGGATAATTCACAATGTACCCAGATATTATCCAAGGTCATACATACAAATATGAATACCAAAAATAGGAATGTATTTAAATAGGAATGCTTTGGAAAGTATTCATGATTACACTGAAAACTAATAATTAATGAGGTAATTTTATGTTTATTTTCTGGGCCTTTCATAACAAATTATTCATATGTGGCTATGATTCAGTGGAGAACTTTGTCCTAATTTAGATTGACTTAGATGAATATTTAGCTGTTTGATGAGTTAAATGAAACTCTATTTAGGCTATTTAATTTCCCACAATGAGTTGAATTGTTTTCTTATTTTATTCGGAACATCTCTGTACAAACAAAATTCCTAGGCACAAAATGTTGGGGGGGGGAGGGTATTATAAAAGTATAACTAATCATGTAAGCTTGCTATTATGATGATATTTACTGAGACGTAGAATAATTATCATTTAGCTTTTAAAATTTAGTGTACTGTTTATATTTTAATATGTAGATGTTTTAGTACATTGTATTCATGAGGTGTTCATGAAATTATGAACAGTTTGAATACGTTTAAAAGTATAAAATATTTATACGATGTATTCAAATACAAATAATTGGGAGTTGGCATTTGAATGTAAATACTAAATTTGGATAGCTCGTATCCGGTGTGTCATATATAGCCAATCAGTATATGTTGTTACGATAGTAAATGGATCGATTATCACCGAGGTTTTTCAAAATTTCAGATTGTGCCATAGACATAAACTGTTATCTGTTCGTGTAATGTGATTATATTCTACCCTTCACCTCAGTCCTTGCGTGAGCTTTCTTATAATCATTGACACTTAAGTGTCGGTCATTCAACCACCTTATATTTGTGATACTATACAATATCATTTCAGCTGAAATGTTGTGGCGTCCAGGATTACAATGATTGGAACAAAAACATTTACTTCAACTGCTCTTCACCGAGCAGAGAGAGGTGTGGAGTACCTTATTCCTGTTGTCGTCCCAATGACAATGTATGTATAATCTGGCAAAATTTCAACTTTGTGCTTGTAATTAATTGTCATGATTTTTCATACCGAAAACAGCTGAAAAGATTATTACTTCTTCTCTACAGGATATTGTAAAGAATTACCAGTGTGGGTATGATGTGAGGGATCCTGAAAAGGTTGGTGTATAAACTCTTTCTGCTGTTGTTGTGAATTGAACGTAAATGTTTGTTTCATTTTATAGACGATACACTTCTTTTGGTAAATCTTTTATTCAAGTGTAATGTACAATAGCATATTCTAGAGAAAAAAATACACATACTATTGTTAGTAAACACCATCATCACAATATGTAGGTAATATGTTACTATCTTGTTATATACATTGTTTGGTTTGTACAATTGACAAAACAACTCCTGATTATTTATACTAAGTGATAGGTGCTATAGTTTTTTTTATATTTTAAGCAAATATGCACCCATTTTAAAGAGTGAGCCGTTTTTTACCCCAAACACAATTTGGTTCACTCTTATTATCTTATGGCCTAAATGCTAGGTCTGAAAAATTAACTAAGCATAATTTCTGTATTCATTTTCATATCAGTAATATGTCTAAAACCCCCATGGCTATAGCTGCTCTTGACTTTAAGAAAATTGGTTAAAATGTGGTTTTCATAGAAGACCCTTTCCTTGTTCCATGTTTTTTTTAGACACATTTATAGTATGAAGCCTGGGTGTTGTGTGATGTCAGACTTCCTGATTACAATATTCATGGTTTAATTTATTTAGCTAGGTATTTCTTTCGTGTGCTTCTGATCCACTCAATTGCAATGATGTGCCTATTTGGACAGTGATGAATTATTGTGGTTGATGAACCTGCAGTTTCCAGCTAGAATCAATACACTTTCAGTGCAAATGATGGTTTTAGTCCTGACATGACTGAAGTGCTTAGAGTTGGTTTCAAGCTGGAAACTTGTAAGAAACTAACCTGTTGAAAATGGTGATTTAATAAAAGTTGATTAATGACAGCATATTAAAAGTAACTACCAGCAGCCTTTTTTACTTTTATCTGAAATTACAAGAAATGCCAACAGAAGTCTATAAAATCTAGGTCGCCACCTTGGGTATCAGGTTTTCTTTGAAACTAATAAATACAAATGAATGTTGGTGTGTGTTTATAACTAAGTACTCTCCTTTTTAGATTACTGACCCAGAATCAGTGATATACACCACTGGATGTTTGGAGGCTGGCGAGAGGTTCTTCAATACCAATCTAATACCTATAGCAGGTGCCGTAGTCGGGATTGCACTAGTTCAGGTAACAGTGATTAAAGCTAAACCTGAAATGACTTTATCTTGTTTGACATAGTGTTCTTATGTTAAATTTAATGTAATATTTTGGATCAATAACATTATTAAGATTATGGTGATATTTGTTTTCATCTTCAGATTCTTGGAATCTGCTTTGCTCAGAATCTTCGTAGTGACATCTTTGCCCAAATAGAGAAGTGGAAATACAGCAACAACTGATTAAGTGAGCAGCAATATGGTTGTGCGCTGGTGGAGTACATTTATTGACTTATTGGTTCCCTACTGGTCTAGTCTAGTGTAATAGCACTCTGGAGAGTCTAGAGGTACAGCTCTGTGATAGGATAACATACCCAGCCATCTAGAAGACGTAATAATCTGGCACGAAACAGTTCATACGTTTACACTGTTGTTGAAATGATTGAATGTGAAGAATCGAGATTAGGTCAACGATAGAAACCTTTGGTGAAGAAACAATCCCAAAATATATTTTCATATTTGGTCGGGTGTCTTTTGAAGCTATTGTTATATTACACCGAACCAAACAATGTCTGTTGTCCCTGTAATAATTATGCTGTCTCCATCAACACACACATGCTGTTGCTATTCATTTTAGGAAAAGGAGGAGGATTAAAGTTGTTTAATTCTTAAAGACTTCAGTTGTAATCTGTGCTGTAGATCTGAAATATGTAACTGTGATGAACAGATTGGTCACATCTGATGAGTTGAACATGATGGGCCCTGTTTTTTTCTTCTCTCTTCTAATTTATATAATTGTAAATTTTATTTATGAGTGAGTTTTGTGTAAACAATTAAATATTTTATTAAATATCTTTTAAATTGGTTGCAATATAGTAATAGTAATACTCGATTAGAAAAATAAAGAGATACTAAAATCAAAGATTGCTTTTAGTTTTGAACTTGACAATTCCTTTTTGAGAGACCATTCCAGAAAGCGTTTTGTTTGCGTGTTTCTTGGTCTTAAACTAGTTCGTTGGATGACATTCACCGACTGGCTCAATATTTATAGTAGAATATATTCATGATTCAGCCACACACACACATTATCTGAAAACACTAATGTAAGCAAACTGCAAATATCTATTAAATGTATGTCTGTATTTTATGTTTGAACTTTTATTTTTACGAGAAGTATTCTTGCCATAAAATAATTCAGTACATTTTTACCAATTGCAAGGTGACTATTGCATGACCATCTCAACAAAACAGCTGCAACAGTGTATTTTTTCTCTGTTGTTTTATGTGAATACATGCATCTTTTTATTGGGCTTATTTTATGTCAATATATGCTGTACCAGCACATTTTATTGAGTTGCTAACGATTCCACAGATAATTTAATCATATCATTTAATTCACAATAATGTGTTATTACTTTGAAAAAATGTTGTAGTCTACATATGCAAGTCAAGAAATAAATTTGAATGGAACTGTTCTTGTACAAGAATTAACATGGCAGCATAGTTGTGTATGATCCTGTGACAAACATCTTGCATTGCCAAGTTCAGATGCAAAAACTGTGAATCCCAGCACAAAATTACAATTATAATTTTGCATTTACAAAGTGGGAAATATGTGCCTTGAAACAGTATATTTTTAAGAACTGTTATTATGTCAATCATCAGAGATCTGCTTGCACTTCATTAGAGCTAGGTATTGATGTAATTCTTTTCAGATCCGTGTATGTGTATATATACAGAATGTATTGTGTGTGCATTGTTTAAAATATGTAAATAGGAAATCATTCACAATTTAGCATGCACATGTTTGCAGTGCCCAAAGCTCTCAAAAGCCTGATGGCATTGCAAACACATCACTGATGTAAGCTAGCAATACTTATTGCTACAGCAGTCCCTTTATTATTTGGATGCTTCACAGCTTCATTTATATATATATATCTGTGTGTGTGTGTATGTTTACATATTGAAAATAGCGGCAAATGATGTGTCCCATTGATTACTATAATGGTCAAAGTACACCAGTTATTTACACTGGAACAGCACAACAGAAAATATGGTTTATGGGACGTGATCATGAGTGTGAGATGGTGGAATAACAAAGCTTTTCTACAGCATCATCTATCTAACAGGAATAGATGTGTATTTAATTTCTTTCTTTGGTATAAATGTATTACAGTCAGTAACATCGGAATACTCACATGTTTGGATTTCTGTTGACTCAGAATCTCTGTTTATTGATTTTAATGCATTACGTGATGCTTCCATGTTTCATTATTGTATGCCATGTTATCTGAATAGTTATATTCAAGTGTGATTTCTAGAGTGAACTGATTATGTTAACTTCTGATTGGTGCGACTGCAGCGATTTTCTGTGTGTGCGCGTGTGTGTGCATGCACGTGCAAGTCACGTAGATCTAACGAGAATACCGATCTATTCCAGAGTTTTTGTTTAGTTACATACATGATGCATAAAGATATTTGTCTTATGGATTATTTATTGACTCATTTTGTCATTTCTATTACGGATCTGATTGGTGAGGATACTGTACCAATTGAAGGTGTATCACTATTATTGATCTGAAAGAAAATAAAGTTTTTATATTTACAGAGGCTTTACTATGCTGATTTGTGATGTTAGATGGTCAGATACCAGCAAACGGCAGGAGGGGGGGGGATATGGATGTAGATGAAGTAGATTGGCAAGGAAAATACAACCATATTCACTTTCAGTACTGGAATATTTCTGGTATCACATATACACTGAAATTTAAAAAAACTGTCAATGGCTTCCATAGAACCAGTTGAAATAGTCCTTGTATTCACTGTTGGAATTGGAATGTTTTAGAATTTGGAATTGATCATGCCCACGAAAATAATTTACCTTTTCCTTTACTAAAAAGGAAGCAATGACATTAGTTGTTGCTCAGATTTTACTCCAAATCGTGTTTTCTCTTTTTGCATTTTCCAATCTTAAAATACCTATTCCTGTTCCATAATTGGCCAGACATGGGGTCAGTTTAATTCTGGAATTGGTAAATTTGTTTTATGGCATTGGAATTGATCAAATGGAATTAAATGGAATTGACCCCATGTATGACCCCCACATGTGCATGCACTGGAATGGATTCATTTATTTGCTTGGATAATAACGGTCGGAAGTGAAATATGCTGGAAAGTTAACTTTCATATAAACATTATTTTCAGTCATGAAATGGTAAAACACATGAACCACTGTACAATATATCATTTAAGCATAACTATAGAATCAATAAATCATATGCTTCAGAAAAGATATGCAAAGGCACCGCTGTAAATAAAAACAAATAATTAAACAAAATATTACTTAAAACTCTCTCGCTCTCTCTCTCTCTCTCTCTCTATATATATATATATATATATATATATACATATATATGTTACAGTTAATTTGTATAATCATGTAAATTGTATATTACCTGAAATTTTCAGTACAAACATAACTTTTCATGACAAATAAACCTTTTCCATATACTCTGAATGAATATATACATGAGGTCAAAAAGTATTAGGCCACCTCACTTAATCACACTCTTATTATCACAGCTTTGTATCATATACATTTTTTTGATCACTTATCTAGATATTTGCGCATCTATATGTTATAATTATGTAAATATTAACAGAAATGTGAAGCGTTCATTGTATTTATTTAT
Organism: Paralvinella palmiformis; assembly: GCA_025642065.1. Classification (NCBI taxonomy): domain Eukaryota; kingdom Metazoa; phylum Annelida; class Polychaeta; order Terebellida; family Alvinellidae; genus Paralvinella; species Paralvinella palmiformis. Next base: position 297,536 of record JAODUP010000421.1, on the reverse strand, counting down.
TTCAAGTTTTATTACTAAGTTAAAATAAAATATCATTATTATCATAATGCAATCTTTGTTAAGTAATCAGAGCATACTATCGGTGATTTTATAATGTCTTACTTGATAACTGAAGAGAGGGTGACCTATATCATACTGAGCCAGCAGAGGAGGCTTACCATACATCTAGTGAGGTCTTGTTGTGCTCTCCATGGTGTCATAACATGCCAATGCTGACAGGAGAATACAACAATATCCCTTGAAGTGCACAACCACAGATATCAAGTGAAAGAGAGGATGAGACATCAATCCAGATAATTCAGCAGCAGAGACAACCGACACTCTGGCAGCTTCAGGGTGCCTGGATGGACCAGAAAGTAAATTCCTCCCACTCTACAATCAACAAATGCCTCAATTAAGCTGCTGGGTTACATGGTTGCATAGCATGTAAGAGGCCTCTACTCACACAGAATCCAAGTTTAACTTGTTCAACTTGTTCAACAGCGATGAATTGGTGTTTGCATGTAGGAGAAGCACAGAACTGCTGACTGATCAAGTGTGAAGTTTGGTGGGGATAGTGTCAGGTTGTGGGGTGCTATTAGTGTCAGGGAAATTGAACTCCTTCACACAGTGCCTGGAGACCTTAATCATGCTTAATGGCACTGGTTACATCACATTCTGACTTACTGTGACCATCTGCTGTCCCGTTTATTAGGGGAATAATAGTTTCTACAGGATAACAAAGCTTTGTGTCACAGAACCAAACTTGTGACTGAATGGAACAAGAAAAACATGTACAGTAATATGAAATGGCCACTACAGAACCCAGATCTCAATCCCATTGAAACTCTCTTAGGTAGGAAGAAGAGAAAATGGAGGAACAACCCTCAGAGAAACATTAGAAAGCTTGAACGGGCACTTCATAACTATTTCAATGATACTGGTGGGGTTAGATGTACATAATTGATTCAGAGCATGTGTACCATGATCCATGACTGTCTATTGGCTTGTGGGAGATATACCTATTAGTACTAGTAGTGAACACCTTGAGCCAGCAGGAAATATTGAATTTATTAAGAAATTTATTGTGTATATTATTTGTTGTTATTATTTTATTACATGCTTGTTGCAAAATTATTTCAGTTAAACCATCCATCCATGTTTATGGTTACTGACAGTTTTTTAGAAACAAAATAACAAAAACATGCTATGGCGTCAACACATCTCCATTTATTGAATTATTATTATTAATGTTTATATTATACTAGTATTGTTAATAATATTCAAGTAATTGTGCAAGCATTTATAACAACTGTGGAATTTTGTAGGGTGTCCTAATAATGTTGGACCTCACTATATACTTAAAGCAAAGAATATATTTGGGATGGGGTTAATTCAGAATGAAAAACCAAAACATAAAAACAACTTAACAAAAGACAAACCAGCCATAGCCAGAGATAGTTGTCTATTATTTAAAGGTTGTATGCTCTATATTTCAACATCTAATCTCCATTATCTTAACATAGTTATTAATATTACCTTTTCATTAAAACAAACAACCCAGAATTCAGGAACAGAGATGGGTGTCTTTCAGGTGACCAAGAATGGGATAATTATCTGAAGAAGTTCTCAATTATAGTTCTTTAAAAATTGTTCAAGTTTATATATCATAGTTGTCAGTTGTATCCCATTGTGATTAGATTTTAGACATCTAATTTTGTTCATGGCTTTTTTATTATCATATCAATTATTCATTATATAAATTTCTTATAAACCTTTTAATTAGATGAATGGCCATATCACTGTTTAGAAAATTCTCTAATGTTATTGCATTACCATGCATTCTCTGAAATTATATAATTGGTGTAATTGATTATGCTCAATTGCAGTTATCAATTGATATGTTGGCATTGTGCATCACAAGTAATATATATATATATATATATATATATATATATATATATTGTCATCTATATAAATTCTTATGTTTATTTATGTGGATAAAACATTTTTATGATGCCATTTCCAAATATTTGACATAAGAGTAACAGAGTTTAAACTGTTAGGCACTAATCAACATGAGTTCTGCTATTATTATTTTTATTTATTCACAATATATTTATACAAGATTACCAATGTGTTTCACATACAAGGGTTTTCTTATTATGGTAATATTTTAAAAAATTGCATACATACATTCATTATATATAATTTTTAATAATAATGTTCACATAAATATACATCAAGACTAGTTCATTAAGATTCTAATTGTATAATTTAGATTTGGTAAGTTGGTTTCACATTCATATGTTAGTATTTAAAATCTTTTACTTGAAGTAATATATGTTTGTGCCATACATGACAGTGACATATTCAGTTCCAGACTGAGATATGACTCTCCATGCAAGAGGATTTTTGTCAGATGTGTTTTTGCTTATTGGTCTTCTGCGTTCACTACAATACCCAGGAGATGGAGGAGAGTTCCCAATTCATGTATTAACATTCTTCCTAATTCATTTAGCAAAACTTTGTTGTACATTTTCTAATAGGCAAGAGCACATGCTAAAGCAGTTATATGTGGTATATGTTTGAGATGGTTGACATGATGAATAGAAAATGTCAAAGCATATTCTAGTCTTGGGCAGATGTATGAAGCACAAGAGTTCTGCAGACAATATCTTGGTATGAATCAATCTAATTTCCAGATTACCCAGTATGCCAATCAATTTGTTTGCTTTGTGGTGATAGAATTTAGGTGTTTTTTCCACTTAATATTCTCATGAAAAGTTTATGACTGCTAACTCAGGATAGTTGTTGGTTATTCATAAACAGATTAGGATACAGGATCTTGTGATGGTGACTGAAACTAACATATTCTGTCTTTTCCAGATTAAATTTCACATGCCAGCGACTGGCCTAGTTAGCCAGCTTTATGAGGTCCTCATTTAGATAACTGAATCCTATTTCTAATCATTCTTGTTCTATGATTTGTGTCAGGGAAGTGTCATCTGTGAAGAGATAGATGTCCGAGTATATAAAAGTTACAATATCATTTATGAACACCAAAAAGAGGAGTGGACCTAGGATGGAACCTTGAGGAACACTTGCATATATGGTAGCCCAAACAGACTGTTCTTCTTCAATGACTGTTCTAATTTTCCCATCTGATGGGTAGTTTTGAAACCATTGAAACAGATTTTGAACCAAACCAATTTGTTGAAGCTTGTAAAGAAGGCCTTCATGCCACACTTTGTCAAATGCCTTTGATAATGGAAATGAAAATTGTATGGTGTTTCTGGGTGGATCAACGTCACAGATTGTATTCACTATGTTGATGAGCTGATTTACTGTTATATCTAATCTCTGAAAGCCAAGGTTCCTCCAAGTCAGCGCTCTCCATTACCTTGCTGATATTTGATAACAGTGACACTGCTTGGGTGAAAAAATTTAACTTCTTTTCTACTGTTCTTTCTGTGGCTTGGAGATATGTTTGCTCTCTTCCATTGTTCAAGGTATTGAAATAATGTCAGTGATTTGTTGAAGAGTTTTGTGAGTGATGGGGAGATTGCTTGGGCCACATTTTTAAGGTTAAATACTTGGGCCTTTTAACTTGAGTCGATATAGTGTTACCTGTCCCTTTCACGAAAGTTGGTATTCTTGCATTATACTTTTAACTCAAATCAATAAGAATTTTAACCAGTAATAAATGTTTAATTACTATCTCGTAGGCAATTCCAATTTAATGATCACATGTTGATTCAGTGATTGCTCATTTGCTGTAAATCACTGAATCAGCGTTTGTCCTGAAATAGAAATCTTGCAAATCGTGGCAATGATATTAAACATATTGATATTGAAGTAAAACAATTATTAAATTACTCACAGAGAAAAGAGTTCCAGTGGTTAAAGTGGATTATCCAGAATAAATTCGTTTTTTTATGGGGAAAATCAATGTTTAATAGTTTTCCCTAGCAACCATTATTGACACCTGGCGAATACAATTTGACATTGCCTTTTAAATAATTCAATTATTTCATTCACGAGAGGTCAGGCAAGTATACGGCAGAACGCAAAGTAACGATCCTTCCTATTGGTTTACATATTGCTTGGTATGTGCTCTGCGATTGGATTGGTTGCTTTTGAACACGGCGCGGACTCTGTTGGTCTTCAATTGTACATTCTTTCATTCGCTGATTTTGTGGAACATTAATTCATTTTGTAAGTACGATACTGTCTAGTAGAGAAGTAGATTATGCTAATGTAGTCATAAATCGTTCTATGAGCATATATTCAACAATCCCTTAATCGAAGAAAAGTAGATAGTTATATTCTGTAATTCGCTAAGATTCTTAGACTTCGAGTTAGATTGACTGTTTCAACTTGAAGTACTTCCAGGATTTAAAAAAACTTTTACTGATAATAACAAATAAATATCACATGTATTTTTATCTTTGAATTATTGTAGGAATTTATATTTTTGGCTTGTTTGCAGATTTAAAAGAAATTGTCATGGACGACTACATCAAAATTGAAAAGATTGGAGAAGGTAAGGTTAAAAAAACTTGGTCCTTGAGTTGACTTGATATCATATATTAATTATAATCTAATAATATTATAGATCTAGGTCGATCTCAGCAAATTTCGACCTCGGCCTACGTCGATCTCGACTCTCCTATTTGGTTGTTAAAGTGGTATTCCTATGTTTTTTTATGTATAATTAAATGGCCGGCCTAATTAAATATATGTGTGTACAAAAATAAAATGTTACTTGAATGTCTACGTGCTTTTATGCTTTCTAATTATCATGTCTATGTCGGCTCTAGTTGCTCTAGCATTGTTTCATAGAGTAGATTGTGGTTGCTTGACGTGTTTGAGTTGTGCATGTAAACAACGTTGGCGCAGGAAGTTGTAGTTGCTTCAGTCAATACAATACAACATTGGAATATACGTCATACAGTCGATCTGCAGAAGATCATCAGCTTCTGGAAAGAATCCGAGAACGGCGACCACTCTGCCCACCAGCATGTGCCAGCCTATACAGACCACGATTGTAGGCCTGCGTGGGTGGGCTGTTGTATTGTTATTCAAAATAAACCATTTGATATTTATGTATATTAGGCTGTTGCTAAGTATCCGAGCATCAGAATTGTTTTCTACGTGTGTGCACCAAGTTTGGGTGTTTCCGAAGAGCAAGCCGAGCATTGGCATCATGTTTGTTGATGATAAAGATCCGAGCATTCAGTTCCTGAACCATGCATCATCAATGTTATTATAAATCTGAGCAATTTCATGATCGTTTTTAATTTTTCATCTGCTCGCATTAGTTTCAGTGATGGGAGCATAGTTGTAATTACTGCTACTAGCATTTAATAAAGGTATTAGTTTAATAAAGATAGTCTATTAAAAAGAAAATCTAACATTTATAAGAAATGCATTATTTTATGGATCCCGCAGCTTAGGAAATATTATTTTCTATGGGTATACTTTTTATTCCGTGAGATTTTCAGATTTGGTCAAATTCAAGGACATTTTCAGGACCAGGAAAATGAATTTGTTATATTCCAGGTTTTCTAGAACACCTGGGAACCCCAATTATTTATAAAGCTGCACCGCTGTTCTATCGATCATCTATTTATTTAATTTTCATTTGTACCTATTCAAAACTATCAAAAGCATCTACTTTCAACCCAAATATAACTACTACATATGCTCGGCCAGCCATATTTGAGTGGAAGTAATAGCAAACAAGGAATAATTGGAGCATACGCAGTGAGTGCTCGGACCTATAACGCTGAGGTACAGGGTTCCGATGCTCGGATACGTAACCATTTCGTATATATTATTCCAATAGACTATAGACCGTAGGAATATATATATATATACCTATACAACTATATATATAATTATACATAGAGAATTATATAAAAATATATAGTATTCGACATGGGCAGAGATCGGCGACATACAAACATGCATCTACAATAAATGTTTTAATGCAATATGGGCTGAAATCAACATGTATTTACTTTGTAGTTACCTGGGCTGGTGGTCTGTTTCATCTGATCATTGAATTACCCTGGGTAATACTACTAATACTGTAGGTCTCGGCCATTAAGCCGAGGTAGTATTTTAGGCCTAAAATATCACGATTTATGGTAGTACTGTCCACTGAGCCGACCTAAAAATCTGAACCTTTCCCTGTAGTATTTCCAGGTGACATTTAGAATGCATGAAATAGTTTTGTTTTCATAATTTGTACCAATGTCAATAAATCAAGGCAAATTAAAACGATTGTTTACACAAACTGTTAGCGCATACGTAGGACCTCAAACGTAAATTAACGGCTTGATTAAGCATTCAATGAACCACATATGAAGTCAATGAGTTAAAAATAATTGGACATATATTATATATTGTCAATTACTACTGAGCCTTTGATGGTACGTTTTGGTCACTAACACGGCAATAACCGAGACAGTGTAAATTACTGGTATATGATGTCAGCTAGTAACTAACTCTCTATTGAAAATAACTAAATTAATCAATAATTATCCCGTTATTAGCATTAATATGCCCAGACAAAATATGTATATGGGGGCACCCTAATGTCTATGCCGCCAAACAAATGAGATACGACACTCTTGGGTACAGGTACAAATCAAAATGACAATTGATGTCCATTTACATCTAGGTCTAGATTCTTGACGGCTGCTAACACACTGAATTGTTTTCTCCCGATGACTAGATTACTGAAATAGCACCGCCCATTAAGCCGACCCCCAAAATAAGGGTCAAAATGTTGACACAGTCCCTGCTTAATGGCCAGGACCTACCATAGTTCCTTGGCCATATATCTCGGGTGTGACTAGTGCTGATACTATATAAAGCATTAACTCAGCCTTCCCCTTGAGGGCTATCATTCTTTATTACCATGAAACATATCATAGGAATCATCTTTTTAGTGTCATCTGCTCATAATCCTGGCTAACTGTTGTCATCAGCACCTAACTGTTACATAACTATAATTATAGCTTTTATATGGTTAAATTATCCAGTATCAATCAATAGTTACTGAGGTCAGTTCTACAAGTTGTCAACAACAGTTAATTGTTTATAAACAGAATTTACTTTTTATCTTAGGTTAGAGATAAAAAGTAAAACATAGCCAAAAATAAATAATGTGTTTATAAACTGACCTGTCTAACATTGATGCCAGTACACTGGGCTCTATTGATGTCAAAATTACTGCTAATTCAAATGAGACCCGATTTGCTTAATTATTATTTTAGGCACATATGGTGTTGTGTATAAGGGTCGAAACAAGAAAACAAACAAGACGGTTGCTCTAAAAAAGATACGTTTAGAGAGTGAAGAGGAAGGTGTGCCATCAACAGCTATACGAGAGATCTCCTTGCTCAAAGAATTGCAACATCCAAACATTGTCTGGTAAGTAACTTGCCAGGAATCAAAACTTTGAATTTTCACTTGTAAAATGATACAAATATTGCTTCCGGAAACTGACATAAAACTTAAAATATGAGGTTAAGTACTCTATGACTAGTGAGTAATGTGGCAGTGCAAGTGGGATACAAATATCAATTGGTGGGTGTTATATTTTACCTGGTATAGGATATTAGCTTAGACTTGAATACAGCTGGGTGTAATACATGTAGACATATTTTTCTGTGCGGATACCACTACATTATGTAATTAGGAGTCGGTATTGTTTCATTTTACCAGTTAGTTGTATTTTTGTCTCACTAACTAAGTTGTTTTAAAGTGGGTGGAGATTATTTTATATTTACATTATTCATCAGTAAATGCTGTAACAAAACATTAGCTGTACATATATGACACTAAACAATATAAATTGAATATTTTTTTTCGATGTAAGCCAGTCTAACTCTGTAACACCCCAAGTTCTCAATAGAATGAGCTTAGCTGCTTTTCCTGGATTCAAAATATATCAGTCTTGATTAGTGGCATTGGAGCCATACATGGTTTTATTCTAACACATTTTATTATTAAATCACTAATGGCAGCTTCCAAATTTATGCCATTCTAATTCTTTATGTGTATCTAATTCTAAGCTGGAGTTAATGTATGAATGTAATCTTGATTGAAAGTGATTTGAATTTAACTTGGAAAATACAGATTAACCCAATAGGCTGGGTTAAACCAGTTTAATCCAGATTAAACTCCAACCTTGAATCTATGTGCCATAATATTTTTTAGACTGGTGCATGTGGTTTTGCTTTCCATCTGCAATCTACATACAATTTGTATTATTTTGGTTAGATGTTGACGGAGAGAATGAACATGCATTATGTTAAGAAGCCGGATTTTGGCTTACCACTATTTGAAATGAATTGGATTAGCTCATAGACCAAATTAGTCATGAAAATATAGCATTGTTCCACTTCTAAATGCCACTGAGACATTTGTAAAAGATATTAGTTATAAAGCTCTATGATTTTATTGTTTTTAGCCTTGAAGATGTTCTTATGCAAGAGAATAAGTTGTATTTGGTTTTTGAGTTCTTGTCGATGGACTTGAAGAAATATATGGACACAATACCTAGTGGTCAGTTTATGGACAAGATGCTTGTTAAGGTTAGTAGAAATCGGCATTCTGTATTAAAAATTTAAAGCTTATACTTCACAGACCAAATTTTATCAAGTTTTGTTTTTGAATAATATATCAATTAATTATATATATATATATGTGTGTGTGTGAGAGAGAGAGAGAGAGATAATCAATTAATTGAATAATTCTCTAACATAATTATAGTTGTAACAGTTTATGCTTTTGTGCATAAAGCCCATAATACCACTGGAATGAATGTGTTTTTTCTTTGTCGTTCAATATCTGTTTACTGTGACCGTTTGTATTTTATTTATGTATTTTTGTGTGCAAATTAGGATTACATTAGGAATGTCTTATGTGACATCATTTTCTGAAATAATGTGAAGAGAAACCATCATTGTTAAAGTCCAGTGGTCAAATTTGACTACAAAACCAATGGCAAATCCTATCGCCACTTTGCTGGTTTGCCATAAACCCCCTCCCTTAATGCATCCCTCGGCAGCAGTATAACGTCAGGCCCCATTTTCCTACATTTGATGATATTAATGTCATTGGAAATTATTATTGTTCTAGGCAAACTTTTTATTTACATAGTGTAATATATTTCAAGTTACTCTACAGATACTGTTACTATGCATTATGATAATTTATTTATTTTACTGCTGTAAAGTGTATGTAACATACATCAAATTTTAGTGAATATTTTAATTGTATTTTGTTGGCTTGGATAACATGAGTCTACAGAACTGGTAGAATAAAGTTAGGAATTATTACAATGTCTTTCCTCTTCTCTCCTAAGGTTTGTTAGCAAATATATATATGTCACATGAGCAAGGTTTAGCTAAGCTTCCTTAAATTGGTGGAGTCAAATAAAAATATTTTTAAGTACATTAATTTTCATCATAGTCCATTCCACCCCTACCTAAGATGTTATTTTCGCACATACCCTGAAATAAAGTTTCCTGTTGTGCCACCTTTAATTCCTCAAAATAGCCTTGGTGCCATCTTTATTAACATGTTATCCAAGGTAAAGTCTACTATCCTACTTTTTTGCATTAACCAAATGAGGAAAACACACAAAAAAAGCTAAATCTATTTGTGGTTTTTAACCTGTATCTATAATTTAATACCCAAGGCCCTTTTAACAGTGTCCCATTCTTCTGCTCCAAAGATCAGTGTCCTTCCCTCGTCTTTGTACTTATCTCATACTCCACGTTTGGGGTTTTGTTAAAGGAACAGTTCACCTTCAGATAATATAACTTAAGTGCATAATGCTTATAAAAGTAACCCAAATTCTCCCCCAAAATAATCATGAAATATTGGCCTACCTTATATCTTGGATGTAAGGAAATAATCCTAATTACTGGGGGCGCCTCCGTGGTCTAGCGGTAGTGTGTTGGACCACAGATCACTACCACCCATGTTTGAATCCCGGCGTGGGCATATCTGAAGGTTGTTTCGTCTTTGACTTCGCCTCATTACCTTTGGAGGTTGCTCGGCCCATTTAGCCTACCTTGTACACAAAAGTGGCCGTAAAACATCAATCATCATCATCAATCCTAATTACTGGAGGGTCACCATTACAGCTTCCTCAAATGACATATTATATGGAAGGAAAGAGAAGTCATGTGTTATGAACCGAGCTGGTTCAAGGATCATGCAGCTATATGAATCTAGATCAAGTTAGGTCACAGGTACTCTGTGTAATATTCTTTACCCATTTCAGTAACATAAAAGACTGTTTGGACCAATCACTGTAATATAGTTAAATAAATTTTTGTTTCAAAATTATATGTTTGGCTGATCCCTATTTATGTTGTTATAACCATGTGTTATAAACCACTTGCGTAAAATGACATCAGAATTCAGAAGCATCTGGTCTCTGTTTGGCTATAATTTGTGTTAACATTTTTGTATTAATCCTGAAAATTATAAATGAAAGTGAACTGTTCCTTTAAGCAGTTATGTCCAGTCAACTGTTTTACAGGTATCCAGGGTTGGAATTTATTTTTAATCAGATTTTTTATTTAAATCAATTTTTCTGGCAACATTTGTTTGCCACTTTTCTTGCCAGTTGCCTAACTGATTGTTTTCCCTTATCAAAGTATGAGCACACACTATCCTGTGTTCTGCCAAATATTGTGAAGTTGACAAGTATCAATATATAGTTGCAGAGTCAGGTTTTGTTTCTGGTATGTATTCTGCATGAGATAACTGTCAATGGTGAATCTGTGAATGCTCACCTTATATACCCATCCTGGCTAAACACCTAGTGCTTAACATTAACTCAATGATCTCTTAAATTCATTGATAAGATGTGACTTCACATGTCAGATCATCCCCAGATTAATCCATTTTACCACCTTGAAACATCATGGCTTCACTTGACACCTTCTGTTGTGTTGATCTTCCAAGATCATCCCAGATATAGATTTGGGAGAGTGTTCACTGATTAGTATGACTCGCCAGACTATTGTTTTGAAATCTATTTCCAATGTAATTATAAATATATATAAGAATAATTATCTAGCATAAGTTACAATTGATTTTAAATAACACTTCATTTTTTTGTATTTAATCATTAAAAGCAATGCAATAATAATAATAAAATTAGTCGCGCAAAATAAATAAATAAAAATACATAATTCTTTTCATTTTTGCAGTGGTTTAAATCAAACAAATCTGCATGTATCACGATAAATATTGCCATCAAGGTGTTTTCCATTATGATATCCTGCATTGATACAGTTTCTATCAAAATTCAGAATGGAGGTTTTGATGTGCATTTCCAGTTAGAATCCTATGAACTTCCTGGTCTGTGTTCAACTTTAAAGTAGTGTGTTGGACCACAGATCACTACCACCAGTGTTTGAATCTCAGCGTGGACATATCTAGGCGTAGGACTCGTAGCCGAACGGTGGCTGGTTTGAGGCTCTGTGAACTACAATGCTGTCATGTGGTGACAGGTTCACTCGTCCATATAAAAAATGAGTACCTGACAGGACTATGTGTTTGTAATACGCTTTCCGCCTATAATGGCAGCATGCGTTGTATGATCCCTTGGGAGTTGAGATATATGCTGGGTGGAAACAGGAATGAGTCGGGGATAATAATATTGTAAATAATATTGTAAAGCGCCTTAGAGCAGCTTCTAGCTCAATGGGGCACTATATAAATATCACATATCATTATTATTATCTGATGGTTGTTTCATTTTTCACTTCACTATATTACCTTTGGAGGTCGCTCAGCCCATTTAGCCTACCACATGAACAAAAGTTGCTGTAAAACACCAATCAGCAGCAGTAGATGTCCCCTCCCCCTAGAAACAAAGTTAAACAAAGAAATCACACACTCAGCCAGTTGTTTCTTTTACATCTAGAATCATCTGTATGACATCTTTATCATTTCAGAGTTATACCTACCAGCTGTTGCAGGGCATATTGTTCTGTCATCAACGTCGTGTACTACACAGAGATCTGAAACCACAGAATCTGCTGATAGACAGTAAGGGTGTAATCAAATTGGCTGATTTCGGATTAGCCAGAGCATTTGGCATACCAATCCGGATCTATACACATGAGGTATGGAAGTTGTGTCATTTCGTGCTCCTTCGTCTGTCTGACTGTAGTGTTTTGGTGGACTCACTTATAAAGTGCCAGTTGTTCATTGTAGTGAGCAGGAGTTATAGATTGTTCATAATGCCTTAACTCATGATTGAATGCACTTGTTATTTATCATTATGATTTTTCATTTCCTCATCAATAAAATTTTATTCTTTAGCTGTTCAGTAATTATCGTTCTGTCAGATGACATTTGGGTGGTCTATTAAAGGAACAATTCACTCTTAGTAAACATCAATATAATATGTAATGTTCATAAGACTAACCCCAAAATCAAACTGAACAATAACATTCACAAACAGTAGATGAGCGAGATATAATGAAACGTTCCAAATTGCTGGAAGGTAGCCATTACACCTTTCTTAAATGTTGGAATATGCAGCAGGAAAGAGATGCTCTGATGTCAGCAAGCACAGAGATTATGTAGCTGTTTCCAGATTGAATCAGATTACATATGCTCCGGCTTAGTGGTGACCTTATCTAACCAGACTCAACCTACTATAAATACTATTAACTGACACAGTCAGTTTTTCATTTACATAAATTTTTAGGTGCTTTGTGCTAAAAGATTACAAAAAAACTTGGTATGGTTTTCTTTAGCCATACCAGTAACATTTGAGGTTGTTTGGGCCAAATATACTGTATAATATTTGTAATTATATTTGTTTTGAATTTATTCCTGGCTGGGACTTATATTGTTATAATCAGGTCATAGAAACAGATTGTAGATGGTCTCTCTCTAGCTTCAAAATGTAGGTCCCCGCAGACGAGTTATAGTTGATTCACCAGCACTTTGAACTAGATTTTTTAAATATATGGTTAATTTGGTTCATATCTTACATTATTTATAATTTATGTGGATATATTTGTATTAGTCCAGAAAATTTGAAATGAAGGTGACTAAAATATTAGCTGATTATTTACAGGTTTTGTGTTGTTGGTAGAAAATAATACGTTTTTTTTAAATAATTATTTGAGTAATCATTTAAATACTTTTCTGCATTTACAATAATAAAATTTCAACAGAATGTACAATTATGTGTTAATTAAATCCTAACGAGTGGGAACCACATTTTTTATTTTACTCTTCTGATATTTATATTATCTTACATTTATTCTTTCAAGATCGTCACATTGTGGTATCGTGCACCAGAAGTTCTTCTTGGTTCACAGAAGTATTCTACTCCTGTTGATCTCTGGTCAATTGGGTGTATATTTGCTGAAATGGTCACAAAGAGGCCGTTGTTTCATGGTGATTCTGAGATAGATCAGCTGTTCAGGATATTTCGGTTAGTCATCTTGTTCTGGCATGGTTCAGGCACATCATGGCATCGTTAACATGTTCATTGCCGGTGTTGTTACCTCACTTAATGCCAAGTGTGTTAACATTTGATGTGTTTGTACATGTTTTGTATTATAATTTATGTACTTTCAGAACTCTGACAACACCGACAGAGAGCATCTGGCCAGGAGTGAGCAGTTTACCTGATTACAAATCAACATTCCCGAACTGGAAAACGAATACTCTGAGCCAGTCTGTAAAGCATCTCGATGCTGATGGGCTCGATTTACTTCAGGTTGGTTTTCTCAACATCCCGGTATGGCTTGTGAACAGAAATCTGACATTTTAAAAGTTTTCATTTGAAACCAGTATATACAAGTAAACACTTCACAAACTCAGATGTGTTGGATCGCAGATCACTACCACCTGTGTTCGAATCTCGGTGTGGGTATATCTGAAAGGGGTTTCATATTTGACTTCACTTCATTTGGAGGTCGCTCGGTCCATTTAGCCAACCATGTGTACAAAAGCAGCTGTAAAACATCATCACAAACTCACATGTTACACTGAAATCACCTTTATAACATATTCCCTTGAACTAACCTGTTATCTTGTTTCCAATCACTATTTCAGAGCTTGCTGATATATGATCCTTCAAAACGTATTGCTGCCAAAGATGCTCTAAAGCATCATTATTTTGATGACTTGGAAAAAGATTCCCTTCCAGCCAGCAGCATAAACCACTGATTTGTCGGATCATCCTTTGTCCGACACATTTCATCCCATCAGGAAACCTGCACAACCGACCAAGATATCATTCATCTTCTTTGATCTTAAGTTTATTTCACATTATTGATAATCATTGTACTTTTGTTCCCCTCGACATTTTAGCATTATGTTAAAGCAACTTTCAGTGCGCAAATTAAGTGAATTGGTCCATTTTTAGGAGTTGACAGTAATGTGGTTCGACATATTGTTGATACGTTTCTGTGCATGTCTCTCACAAAGCACTAAATGCATACACCTAGAGTATATGTGTACTGGAAAATTGTAAGCATATATGTGCATATGGTTGTGTACTGAAGTGATTGGAAAAAGTGAACGTGAAACATACAGAAAATCACATTTGTACTGGATGACTCGATCATGTGAAGCTTTAGTCATTCAATAATGTCACCGTGTTTTTATGCCATTGGGAGAATTCTGTTGCAGTTGCTTCTATCAGTTGATGGAAGAATTGTGCATGTTATGTAAGCACCGAACTGATAAAGGACCCATCATAAATAATAATTTCTGCGTCCTTGTTATAACACGTATTTAATTTGAACTTCTCATTTTATTTGCCACCTTATCCATGTTAACTCTAGCTGTAGATGATGCAAGTGATGTACAGATGTATTTTTTATGGATAAATCTTTGTATCTGATAAAGATCAGTAAATAACCAGAAAATGTCATCGCTGTTTTTGTTACTGTTTTACTCTGTACTAAAGCTGATCTATTTAATAACGACTTGGTTTTAGTTTTTAATTTGTTTTAACTTGAAACGTCATGATGCAAACACTGCACATTCTTGATGACTCATTGTTTTTATAATTGGAATGTATGCTCATCACATTTAGAATACTAATTAATTGGGCTTCATTACTTAGTCTAACCTGTATTTCTTCTATACATGACAGACAATTTGCATTAAAATAACAACACACCTGAATATAGGTCCATATTATTATAATACAATATCAAATTGGTTTTTCACACACAAATCATTTCTAACATCAGATGAATGCAGATAACATGAACACAGATATATGTCACTCTGTGCGGATAAAAAGAAGTTTGTCATAATGGATCACCATCACTGTGATAAGATCAATTAGAAACGTGAAATGGGCAAGATTTAAAGCAATAATTTTGGTAGTCGATATCTTTTTTTAATTACTGGTATTTCAATATCAATGATGTTTATTGGCATTATTAGTTACCATATCACATATCTTGCAAATTATACACAAATAAGTGCTTTGGTGAGTGGAACAGTGATAACAAGCTTTAAGCTGGACACCAGTGATGACTAATTAATAATAAAGCAGCATATGTGCCTGCATGTTCAGTGTTGGTATGCAGAGTGGTGATATTGCATAAATAACCAAGCTATATCAAAACACATCTTGACGAGGTCACTACCTAACTTGACCTGGTAGGACTTGCGAGTGAAAATAAATGCTGCCTTGTATCGCACTTGATTCGTGTTCAGGATCCGAATTTCTGCATATGGACAATTAAAATCTCCACAAACCGTTATGTCTCTAATGTCTAATATAATAACAGTTTTGATCAACTTAAAATATAAAATGATGAATTAGCCTTGACCTACAGTATATTTTGGATATCCAGAGCTGTGTGTTAACAAGTCATTCATTCACACATACTGAAACCAACTGCAAGCATACCAAGGTCTAAAACTGAATACGTGGTTACTTATATAAAGCATGGAATGAGTCATTTTAGCTGAGGATAATTAAGAAATGGTATTCTGATTAGTTTCTAATTCAGTATTTTAAGTGACAAATTTATTGCAAAATCCTTATGTTCTTCTCTACAGGTATACCCGACAGAAAACTGGCTTTGAAAATCACGTTGATAACATCGTTTTATGTACACATACCGATGAGTAAATGTGTGTGGACACATTCCCGAACACACACAATGATATGAATATCTGGATAAAATAATGTGAAAGCTTTAACAAGAGTACACACTATGTCCTACACACTGACAAGAACTATGAATAAAATTAATGAAGATGAAATATATGATAAAAGACAAAAGCATACACGAAAAAAAAACAGCTCAGAATTAATGTGATATTTCCATGATGTCCATGACCACATGACGCAAATTATTGTTCGACGATCTGCTTACACCTTGATTAGCACCATATGGGACTTGCAATAACACTTAGAGACTTGTTCTAAAATACTTAAATCATAACATACACAAATCATCATCATAACAGTCTCCTCTTCAGATTTGTTTCACACCCCGTGATTAATTATCTCATAACTATCAAGCTACCAAGATTCATCACAGTTTTCGTCGTATCCATAAGGAAAGATTCGTGGCTGATCACTGCAGAAAATACTGGCATTGTGAGGGTTCACTTACAGTGCTACAGTAGATTACCTTACATGTAAATGCAAGCACTGAATTACTCTGGAACGTGGTTGGGATAACTTTAGCCAGCCAGCTGTGCTTTGCACCGTCAGTATTTAAAAACTATGGCCAGTTTATTCATGCAAGGCCTAGTGGACAATGTTGTGAAGTTCAGCAATTAAACCTTTAAATCTGCACACGATGATCCTTCACTCCTAGCGAAGCCTATGGTCATAGATGTATGCAATTGTCTTTACTGTAGGCTACTGTTATTTGTATTATATATATATATATCACAACCACTGGAAGTTAGTGGTACAGAATCTGATGGCATGATGGTAGATGACTCTAACACTGGCCTTGCTGTCTAGTCCTCAACAAAATATCATAAACATTAATACTTTAACATCATGAGCCAATGCTCTGATACAGTGCTGAATAGCCCTCTGTCAGCCAAGCCCCAGTGTTCTGAGGCCGGTTACCATGATGTCACCTCTTCCTATAGTCAGTGCTGGAGTAGACTGACACAAAACTGTCTGTGCTACTAACTGCCAGCTTCACCTGGAAAAAGATGACCACAGTATATATATGATAAATAAATAAAATTATTGGGGAATGAAACGAGGCAATGAGAGCTGCTCCCAATTATTTGTTTCATGAATCGACGATTACAACTTTGTAAATGACTGTTAAAATTCTGTCACTTAGAATAAGATGTCAGCAACTGGTAATTTACAACAAGCTCTTAATTAACTAGAGTGGATGATTGGGTACCTTGTTTAACCCCAGTCATCAGAACATGTGGCTGAATGGTAATCCAAAAGACATTCCCAAAACAGAAGGAAATATTAGGAAACTAACCCTTACCAGGCAGTCAGATCCTAATTAACTAGGCTGGATAATATAAAAAGCTGTTCTATCTGCATTTTGCAAGATGTTTATTGATGAATTTTACCACCTGTCAAATTACTGATTATTTGTGACAGACAACTGAAATTATTTAATATTCCATCAAACTATGCAGACTTTTTTATATTGAGAATACACATTTTATTTACATTAGTTATATTTAATGGGTCTAAAATACAATTAGTTCACTATAAACAAATGTATTATTATTACAATATATATATATATATTAGATGCCTGACATGTGTTATTATGCAGCTAAATATTTAACACAAAATTTATATATCAAGTATAATATACTTCAAGCTGAATGTAATGTCGCTGTACAACAGTTTGAATAGCACCCACTAATAAGAACTAATAAATTTATGTTAATAAAATTATTAAACAGAAGATGTCAACATTTGTTTTGGGATTTTGCATAGTTATGAGAAGTTTTAGAAGAAAATGCTTGGAAGACATCCTTGTTCTTCTGTTAATCGAAACATTCATCACTTTAGAGTCAACTTTGTTTGGTACAAAATTCTGGTTAATTAAGAGTGGATTGTAGTACATAAATGATACCTTGTATGGATGGAATGCTAATGACGTCACCGAACCAATTCTCTGTCCCATAAAGCCGTCGTAGTACTTTATAGTGCTCAGTATATCACCAGACTGATTCAATACGGACACGAACTGATGTGCAGAACCACTGTTAGGAGAAAGGAATATCCTCAGTTGATTCATTCAATCTTATAGTCACTTAGGATAAACCTGTGTGCTGTGACCATAACATTACAAAAACATTTGGAATTACTGTAGAACATATCAGAGCTAACATACAAATGTTACATCAATAAATCAGAGCCACAGATGAGACCGATGAATTTGTGGCAGAAGTTACATATTCCATGCCTCACCAAGCAAGAACATCAGCATGCGGATGGACATCAAAAGCTGTAAGTCCATGGTTCATCACATTAATAACATTAAAACTTTCTCCTTTCCTTCTATCCCAGAAACGTACATCACCAGCAGAACTGGAAAAGAAAAGCTTTCTCATCATATCTATACAGTATATACAGGCTTCATAATCACTTCTCACTGACATCAAAAGCATGTCAGATATACACAGAATACATACTGCCATAACAGCACTGCTAATCAGTACAATTACACATAAATATAATCAAGCACATAACAGTTATAAAATAACTGGGTCAGTAAATTGCATTTCACATTTCAAGGAAACCAGCTAGTAACACCGGAACTGCTCCATGCAATAAGATTTTTCCATTACCCTGCACTTATCAGCTTTTCGGTGCCTGACTGGTCAAGATGAACTTTAACAACCCAGCCACTGTGTTCTCGTAATGTCATAACCAAACTGAAGAAAATTTCACAGCAAAATGTGATTAGTACATTAGCCAGGATATGGTGCTGAAACAGTGTAGATAAATGTTGAAAAAAACTTTGATTGATCTATTATAAAATCTACTCCATCTTAAAAATAGCCAACAACTTGTTATTAATGAAAAAGTGATTTATTATTGGCAGTACAATGCTAAGGATACCTAACCTAAAACCAGTTAAGACAGAGTTAACAATTAATCAATTATTACATGTGACACTGAAAGGACTCGATCAAAATAAAAACTAACAAACTGAAAAGAAGCACTGCACTGTAATGCTTCTTTATGGCCTTGCCAACAAATCTGCCAAAAACACACACAGCTAGCTATATTGAAGTCACTCACCATTCATTGGGTGGAGCTCTGCGATCAAAAACTCGTATAGAACCATCACCACAGCTAGCAATTAACACAGACTGGCCTAGAGTATCACAAGTCAAGCTTGTAACACAGCTATCAGCACCTGTAGCGAGGTCCTACACAAACATGGATATGAGAAAAATATCACAGAAACAATTACTTATCAAATCTATATATGAAATTGTATACATTTCATCCACTATATTATTACCTGCAAGTATACAAAATAACTATGCAAGGATTATAAACAAGCACAACTGCTATATGGTGATAGTAAAATTCACTTTTAAATACTTGTTGGACAAATTTCCTGCACTACTTTTTTGTGCATTCATGATGTTTGCATTTGGTTTGTATTAGTTCTTACACATCTGGGGATTAAAAGAACATCTCATATTATTTTATACTTTACCTGTATTCTGTGTTCTCTTTGTGTATCCCAGACACGTATTGTTCGGACATCACCAGAAGCATATAATATCCCTGTTGTCTGTTCCCAGTCCAGCACCAATCCTGATCCTTATCATCACAGACAAAACACTGATATTAATAAATATTATTGACTCTAAAACACACTCAGATGATTATAACTAGTTACTCATATCAAATCTAGAATTACAAATGTGACTTCCACATCAGATAAAAGGAATATACCTCTGTTACCAGGGAGCATATCAGACAATGCTTGCCATGCTGTAACTAGTTCAAGTGGTCTACCCATCTCAATGCAGTAATTTCTCCAAACACGAACAGCTCCATCATCTATATAAAAATAAAACACTTAAAACCACAGACATGCATTACATTCAGCATGTTATCAAGATTTTACAAACATAATTATGTTAATAACCTGTTATCATCATATTTTGGGTAACCAGTTATTTCACACTTAATGACCAGATTCAATTAACAGGATTCGTGTTCATCAAAATAATCCCCTTTTCAATATTTGGTCAAATAAGTCTCTTTGAAACAAGCAGACATTGACAAAGAGACAAGCTCAACAATTAAAAAACACTGTGTCCATAATAAGTGATCAAAACCTTTCTTCAGTGAACAAATTACTGACCTGAGCCAGTTAGAAGTAATGCATTATCATGAGCATTGACAAATTCCATGGCAGTAATACGTGTGTGTTTAGGATTCTGATTGTAGAAAGTTCCTAGTTTGGCATACTGTTCCCAGTCCGATATTGTGACACTGTCTTTGTCTGAGACAGCTAAATGGTAGACATAGGGATGGAATCTTACCACCGTAGCAACATTCTGATTATGATTTAAGAAAATTTGGTCGTCCAGTCGACTAAAACCTATTGAAAATAAAAAAATGACAATAAAAGAATATCACAAGATATGCTTCTAATATTAAAAGAGATATCTTACCTGTGGATTTTTATCATTTCATCCCCACACAGAAATAGAATTTGTTTTAAAAGAATAACAATACTTCAAAACAGAGTAATATGGAAAATCACAAAATTCATAATTCTTACAACTAAAATGGTGACATTCATATTTATTGCACCTTAAATTTAGTAACAATTAACAAGATTTCCAGTTATTTAACTTTATTTATACAAAATAAACGTGTTTATCATTTACCTGCCCGCCTTTGTTCCTCAACAGATTCACGTCTTGCTTTACGAGCTCTCAAGAGGCGATATTCTTGTCTGTGATGCGACATACTTTCCGGATCATGTTCATTTGGTAGTCTAGATACAGACTGGGCAAAATATTTGCAACTCCACTCAAAGAACTCAGTACAAATCACAGGTTCATTCTGAGCATCATCCTCATCTTTTTCGTCAATCTGAATGAAAATATATAATCTTAACAACTAAAGCAGCCTTGCACTGAGAAATCATGATTTACTGTAATAAATAGACTACAAGATTGTTATGACACACATCTAACAGTATATTATTCTAGATTACTCCAAACAACATTAATTACTTACAGCATTTGGAAGTTTGTCAAATTTCTTTTTTGATCTGAGATACTGAGTTGAATAACTTGAGTGCGGTGATCCAGTGCCAGTGTGATGACTAGGTTGACCTCTTGTGGTGGTGTCCCCAGCTATACGAAATGACGCCATTCGTTCACCTTCATTTTTTGGTGGAGTCTCCCTGTAACAAAATGCAGTGCTGGCAGGATAACTTTATGAAAAAGTGCTCAAATCCAAGAGAAAAACATGTTTATTGAAAAATTATTAAATTTGTTTGATCTAACAGTTTGTAAAGTAAAAAGAATTCTCATTTCAAACACTGTTACACACTTTTCACAAACTTCATTGATTTAAAGTACTCTAAAAAACAAAGTGATACACAAAAACTAAAAAATCAATAAAACCCATACAGATATATAAGTAAGGCAATTTATTTATTCTTCACAATTTACTGCGCAGCTAATGTCAAAAGAAATTGTTAACAAATTAAATTCTGCCCAAGAAAAATTTAAATCTGTGTTTGGAAGGTGAATGGCATAATTTCATTTTTAACCCAATGATGTGAAAAAAACTTACCCCATCTTTGGTAAATGTTCTTGAGGTATATTTGGTTTGTTTGAGGGACTGTTTGGTGCTGAGTGTGATGATGATGATGATGATGAAGGCTGTGACCTGCGACTGAAAGACTTTGGCAGTGCTGAACTGACTGCCTGCAAAAAGAAATTTCTGACATCCTGTATTCAATCTGCTGACAGTTTAACATTTCAGTAATGTTAAGCAAAATATCAAAATTTAGACAGCTTACATGATTATATATGACACTGGAAACACAATTTTCCAACACAGAACTAAATGGCATATTTAAAGAATGGGAACTACCAAATCCAGCATCACTAAAATTCCTTAATCCTACCCAAGTTAAGAACAACTGACTGATTTCAATTATGAAAACAGATTACACAAAGGACCCACTTTGAATACAGATATTCTACTCCCTCATCAAAACACACACCAACAAAAAATACAATATATACTGCATTAAAGTAGACAGAGTTGTTGAGGATCATGCCAACATACCATATTCTTCTGTGTATTGTGCGCATTCGTGTATAACACCAACCCCCCCTTTGACCAGAAAATATCTGGAAAAACCTAGTTTTGGTGTATAACTCACAGGAGAAAGTGGGAAAATCTGCAGCTGGATGTTAAATATATCTATTTTCACAAAATAATTTGATCTGTCATGAAATGAGTAGTAAATGAATCACAACACTGTGGAGACATCATGAGACTTTGGAGCAATAATCATGGACGGAAGGAGGGAGGATCACCAATGGGGGTCGCTTTCTTAAAGTCACCGAAATGGGAACGTCTAGGTGCGAACCTGGCTCACATACAGAGGTGCGCCGAAAATGAATAGTATGACTAATATCGCTCACTTTACAAGTAGGACACCCATGTTAGACACCTCCGATGTTTACAGAGACTGCGCTTCAATCGAGGACACAAAACACAGAATAAACACACACAGCTTTGTACAAATTGTGGAATACACAGAAATAGATGAAACAACACATATACAGTATCAGTAAAACTTTAATCAAATATTTTATTACACAATATTGTGTAAGAAGTCAAAAGGTACCAGGTTTTCTCGGGAACAGGTCTGAACAAAGCTGGAAACATTTAGTTATAGCGTATACCACACAGCCCAAAAACAAAGAAGGAAAATGGTAAAAACAACTGTGCAGTATACATGGAAGAATATGGTCAGGCAGGTAATAACTAGGACTGTATGGTGATGACTGTGATTCTTCTTCAACTCAGTCTGCACTTAGTTTGTGGCTATTTCTTTATCAAATTACTACATTAATTCCCATTGAAATAAATGTGCATCGCTGAAATCGAGGCAGATTCTTATACATCAGTATCATGGGAGATTTTAGCCCAAGTTCACTATGATGTTTTACTCTTGTAAGTTGTGAATCTACACTTTACTATGTTAAACTGCTAGACATGGAAGTATTTTATGCCAAAACATAATAATTGTAGAAGTTGGGTTTTTTAAAGCTACTGAATTCTAACACTAAACACCATGTATAGATTAATGCTTTTAAATTAGCAGTGTTTGAATTACTGTGAGGAATCAGCATAATAAGATATATTTCATGTACATACTTTATTTTTAATGGATGATACGACTTTCGTTGCAAGATCTGCTACATCTGGACAAGGATCAGACGACATTTGCAGCAGTGTCCTCCATATGTTGACATAGACGTTACCATAGCTACCTACAAGAAAGCCTGGTATTGATGATGTAGATGTGACACGTTTTAATGGTGACTGCTGTATTATATCACGGCTTGCTATAACAGAAAGGTTCTCTGTACTACCTCCTAATGATGTATTCATGTTGGGAGCCACTATAGCAGAAAACAGATATTAACACTAAATGTTATTATTTGGTGGTAGCAGTCATCATGTGTATGTGTGCATGTGTCTATGTATTTATTATTTCATTATCTACCAAACAAAGCAAACATAATTCAGGAATAATGACAAACAACATAAGTAGACATTAAAAATCATCATACTCTTGTAAATATTATGTTACAAGGAAGTGATCAGTTAACTGAACAAGAAAACATACAAATATTTAACAGTACAAAAGTACAAAAATTAATTGGTAGCATGCGGAAATTTACGTAATGTAATTAAATGAATAATAATGAAATAAAAATAATAAATTATATATATATATATATATATATACATTAATATGGCGGTATATGAAATAGCTATTAATGTAAATATAATGTATGTGCAAACCCTACAAATGCATTTGTGCAGGGGATGCACAATAAATATATGGAATAAGTAAATAAATAAATAAAAAATAAGTAGATGAACAAAATGCACTTATAACTTGTAAATGTTGTGTTAATTGACCTTACACCTTTCACTCATATAATTTTATTGGTAATATCATTATTTATTCCATCACATTACCAACTAATGAACCTTCTCATTACTAAATACATAAAACAAAATTATCATAAATAGTGGTTAGTTACTTAAATATGCATTGCTGAAGGGATAATCACTAAGAATGAATTACATTTATCACGCTTAAACCATTTATCAATACTGATTGGATTTGTTTTCTGCAAGATTTCTCTACAGTAAAGATGAGGGTTGCACTCACAAGTAGCAGATGAGGATGTTGGGGAGAGTAGGTCGCGGAGGATGCGTGATGAAGCACTTCTCCTCATACCACTTAGCGATGTGGTACTAGGTGGCCCAAAGGCAGCTGTGTCTGAAACCCAACACAACTTACTATTAAGCCACTATATACAATTATGTACAATGCAGTGTATTCAGTTAAAATATCAATAAATTGACCAAGTCGATTAACTTTGTTTACTTGGACATCATTATAATCGGCATCTGTTCCGGCATCAAACTGAACTAAGTAAAAATCTGAGGCTAAACATGCAGAATTAAATATACAAAAAAGCACTATGCATAACAACGCTATCCAACAAATGAAATTCAGTATAATACTACTGACCCACCACTGAAAAAAATCATCTTTCTGTCTTCTATCTAATCTACATCTTAACAAAAGGCAATACAATATAATGAATCAAGGGCAAGGGAATAATAATTCACTGGCATTAACTATATTAATAACAATTAAAGTTTAACACAGATATTCACAATATTCATTTCACATTTATTTAGAGGATTTTCACTGTACAAACCTTGTCTATCTTATATAGGACATGACAGCTCTTAAACTAATAACAATTAACAATCATTATGCATTCCGTGATAAGACGTGTCAAATCATATAGCTAGCTATGAGCCATATGATTAGAAATACGTAATAGCCTACATGCATCAGTGTTTGAACACGGAATGATCTTATAGTAAGTATAGTTTAGATAAAACAACCAAACAAATCAAATACAAACATCTGGTTGGCAAAACTAAATCAATGCCAGCTTTAGAAAGAAGGTTAAATAGCAAATATTCCACACTAATGGAGACTCCTGTAACTTAAATCCGAGCACGTTTAACATTACCACAACTTAATAAATCAAGCCACCGAAGGCCAGCTTTAAACAGAACAGTTTATAACTTTTAAAAGAAGCACATTAACTCAATTCAAACTATTCTACGGTCTGTGTTCGAAGCAGTCATCAACATGCTCTGCACAATTAGTTCTTTTTTTGGCATGGCAAAACAAATATGTTATTTTGAACAGTTCACCAAATAACCAACCACCAGACTGAACAGATGCTGAAACTGTAGCTATATTAATGAATGCATCACCTGTATATGAGAGGGTATCAGTTGATTAATAAAATTAGATAGATTCTTTGGAATTAAAACTATTAGCGATATAAAAAAAAAGGGTTTAAGTAATATTTTTATCAAATTACCACTTCCTCGACGATGCTCTAATTTACGAGGTTCTCCTAAACACAGAACAGAAAACATGGACAACAAGATATGCACAAATGAAATAACTCAAAGTTCAGAAGCCAACTAGTGGCATATGCTTCTAGATGACACCACCATCTAAATATATTAAGGTTAGGTTAACATTGTACCAATTAATTTGAGCACACTTAACAACATGATGTGAAAATGAAATGAAGCTGTGCATGTGAGAAAAAGATTACATTTCCTTGCCTTGCATAAATTTACTTTCCTTGTTAACTGGCATATGACAGTGTCAGTAAGTTTACCGTTAATAAGGCCAGATTAACACTACCAGTCGAAAAAGAAAAGAAAGCTATACTATTTACTGACCGGTACCAGCAGGGACAAGATTCCAGCCACCAGATACCATACCAGCTGCCTGTCTTTCCTCTTCAATAAACTGGTAAGCGACTGCAACAAACTGGGTTTCAAACTGTTGAATCAGACCACTCAAAGCTACAACTAACTCCTGTCAAGATAAACAAGAAATATTGTTGTACTTAATCTGAAAGCAATATATCTGTGTGTGTGTGTGCGCGTGTGTGCATGCATGATGCACACCTATTATTTACAATCTTACATAGATAGAGTTTATCAATCAATGTCTGCAATCCCAACTTAATGATAAGTACACATTAGGACCAGTCAGGGCATGAAATAAATAGCAACTAAAAATTTTTGCATACCAAATAAGATTTTTATATATCATTTCAAAACAGTTTATTGTGGCACCAATTATTCAATTTAATACACATTTCATAAGTTTCAGCTATTCAGGCTATTTGGTGATCCTGTATCTAGTCAGCTTATAAATGTATATCGTCTTTTCTGAAACAGAAATCCAGAAACAGATATATTAATAATTGCTCTCACATCAAGATAAGACACATTAATAGCACCACATAAGTCATAATATATACAAAATAGGTTGATAAAAATAGACAGCTGTGAATGCTTAAAATATACAACATTATTTGATTTACAGGTAACCTAAATTAAGTTGATATATTACAGGTCTAAGATTGTATTTAGTATTGTGCACATTTTACATTGTTTGGAGTTGGTTTTTTAAAGTTTCACCAAGTGGGTTATCATATCAAATAATATAAATATACATAGACAACTGCAATGTTTAATGCATTTATCTCAGTCATCTAGCACCATAAGATGGCTCCATGGCGATAAATCAGTGTGTATATGTGTATAAATTTAAAGGTTCTCCCACTCAGACAATCAGATAAAAACTCTTGAGCAAATTTAGATTCAATCCAATACAAGGACTATTTATGAACAGGCTGTAATAACTGTCAGAACAGTTTACCTTCATTTCAAATCTTCAGGACTAATAAAAATATACTCGCAAAATTATAAATAATATCAAAATATGAACATATATTAAATAATCCAGTTCAAATTGCTGGCTAATCAACTATAATTGATCTTTGGGCACAACCATTGTGAGCCAGACACAGACAAAATGCTCCTGAAATCTGAGGTCAATTAATACAAGCTGTTTGTATTACTCAGTTAATAATAATAAGTTATACATGGTTCCCACTGCCAAGGAAATATTATTTTCCAGGACAAAATTACTCTTTTCCAGGACAAAGTATAACATTTAAAGTTAATAAATCAAGATATTTGTGAAAAAGCATAAATTTAATCAATGTATAATCGATTATTGACATTGAAATCTAACTGACTTAAATCTTAAAACTCTAAACATATAGACTTTTATTACTTAAACCAGAAAAAAATGTAATTAGTAAAAATATTAGACTATAGCCTAAAAGAGCAAATATTTTTTGTCTTGATAACGATTTGAAAATTCAACCAATTTACTGTTAAAATTAAGTCACAGTTCATTACTTCATTGATACAATTTATTAATGAAACATCGTTTGGGATTGACTACGACGTTAGATGGGTATATTCTGGCCTGGAGGGGCATAGTCTGGCCTAGGCTAATTTACACCCCAGGTATAATCTGAGCAGGGGTTAATTTAGCCTGCTACACCAGTAAACCTTTTCTTCTACAATCGAAGTTTTCTTCTACAGGCATAGTATTTATTCGCTGGCTTTTTTGTTTTCCAGGACCTGGAAAATGAATTTGTTATTACCCAGGTTTTCCATGATGGCTACATGATCCTTGTGCCATCTGAATTCGGAACATAGAACCTTTTTCCTTCCTGCCATACAATACGACATTAGAGGAAGCTATAATGACTACCCTCCAGTAATTAGGATTATTTCCTTATATCTATGATATCAGGTAGAGTTCATGATTATTATTGGTGAACTTTGGGTTACTTTTGCAGATTTAAATTGTATTATCTGGGGATGAACTGCTCCTTTAACTGCAGCCAAATTCCACAATACAAAATATATCCACATTCCATAGAATGCTAGTACAAGTGCCCAACACAAAACTGGTTGATAGTTAAGTTAAACAAATTGTTCAAAAAGATAAACTACCTGTGATAGCTCTGCTTGACAATTCAGTGAACTTAGTATATGTTCGTACTTCATGAACTATTAGTTATATACATGTATAGATATTACATAAATAAACAACAAAATCTAGGCTTGAACTATGTAGTTGCTGTTGCAGCATGTTACTGTCCACATCAAAGGTACATCTATCTATTCATATCTGAGTTATCAAATTATATCAATAGCGCTTTATCCTTACCAGATTTGGTTTTGTTCTTCTTCGTCAGTATGCCTCTCTAGGTGCTGATCAGTTGAATGATGCTTGATAAAGTTGTATTTACTGCGCCCTTCCTCAATCATACAATGAATAAGAGCATTGTTGTCGATAATAAATTTAGTTTTGTCACTTCTGATACAGCTAAAAAGTTGACTTGACAACTCGCACAGTTTTCACTTTAAAAAACTGCCATTGTCCTGGATCTACGAGTACCTAGTTTTACCACTCAGTGGCAACTGATGGAGTTGTGATGTCTCATGAAGCCTCATCATAGCATTCAGTAGTGGTGCTTAAATATACTTCTTTGTCTAAAATGTGATTCAATTCTCACAATCTTGTCAGTACTAAAGTATAAATACTTGTTAAAGAAACAAAGCTATTATATCCAATCACCTTACTGCTTACAAAACCTTCCAAGCCAACCCCAACATCTGGAACCACATCAGAAAACTCATATCAAATTTTTGGAAGATGTCAGATTAATAAATGTTAAATTGGTTTAAAAAACCACATAATTCCAGTTGATTAGCAAGCCACAATCTTCCTATGATGTTGTTTGGCATAATAGTAGAATTATAGAATTCTTTAATCACCCTGAATGTAACAGAATTTTAGAAGGAAATGTTTTAGCGTTCTTTCTTCTCAGTGAT
Source organism: Paralvinella palmiformis (assembly GCA_025642065.1). Classification (NCBI taxonomy): domain Eukaryota; kingdom Metazoa; phylum Annelida; class Polychaeta; order Terebellida; family Alvinellidae; genus Paralvinella; species Paralvinella palmiformis. The sequence goes on along the minus strand of JAODUP010000421.1, from coordinate 268,450 downwards.
TGCTTAGCTAAACATTGAACCACTGTCTAGTAATTATTTTATTACATCAGCCACCATCCTTGTATGATGCTTTTCAACTTAAATATAAACCCTAGAATATGTCAGTCACTTCAATCATAGAAGAAAACTTTGTGTATGTCCTGTGATATCGGTGAAGTTTAAACTAATTATATTTCATTGTATCATCTTAAACAAATCTCATCTGTTTGGGACAAGTACAGTACACCATCCACCCAGCCATCACCATCTAAGATCCACAGTTCCATAAACATCCCTTCTAAAACAATATTAATTAATAACAATACTTGGTGAAGTCAGAATTTGGACCCTGAATGTCTTCATGTGTGTTCAACAGTAGCTGAACAAATAATACATGTTGGAAAAATAGTTTCCCTTCTTTAAATCCAGATCAAACATGCACCTCACAATTTATGATCCATGAAACCACTGGTTCTCCAATTAGATAAAGTATTTGATAAGATAAACTGTATACACAGGCATTACATGCACAAACAACATATCAATCGAGTCAATGTCACCTGAATCATAATATTGAAACACACAAGATTAATAATCAGTGGATGTACAAATTATTACTGTTAAATCCTCGGGAAATGGCACCAAAGAAACAAAATGAAGTTCTAATTTTGATAAAATATATTAAACATCATTGATGGTAAAACAACTTGGAAGGTGGAAGATAATTTGATTCCTAATCTCACCAACACTAAGTAACTAAACCCAGATCATGGTCAGTCCTAAAATTTGTAAGCACAGACTGCAATATTAAGATTCAGTTGATGACAGTTGAACATAAATCAACAGTAAAACATGCTCTTCTCCTAACACAGGCAGCCACATATTTGTCAATAGTCAAGTCACTGATATACATACAATACACTGACTGGGATACACAATACACACATCATCTAAAACAGAAATGTTAATTGTTAACTTAAGCATTGTCCACTGTCACGCTCTTTCTGACTTAAAACACCAATAAATTTTTACGGGTCTCAACAAATAGTAGTATTGAAAGAATGAGAAGGTCTCTAAAGACCTGTCCATCAATTTATATATAATAAATCATACAACATAATAAAGACTGCAATATAATCCAAATTCCAATATCAGTATTTACTCAGGTGAAAATAATAAGTGAATGAGAAGAAGCCTCGGATGTTTACATCAGAAATCTCTAATGTCGCCTGTAGTTAGGCTTTGTATCAATATATAAAATTGCTACCTTTATGGGTCATGCCTGAGAGAATTTAACTCTAAGAAATGACTGTAACTATCTGAAAGAGGATTGGGGTACACTGTTTGTACACAGATGTACCAGTTGTGAAAATCTTTTACTTTGTGGTTTACCAAAAAGAGAACCACTACATATATTGCATCACAATGTTTGAGAAGCAAAAACGCAGTTCAGTAGCAAATATTATTTTTATCGCATTTGGTGATGCACTGTTGCTTATTTCACACATTTCCTCACCATATACCACTCAATATTCACCTCTGCCAGCCACTACTCATGCAAAGCCAAGAAACATATACATGCTACAGTGTTGGAAATACGAGACGGCCCAGGTGCCAGGGGCCGACTTTTCCTAACCCGGATGTGCATCTTTCTATAGTTGCCGGCCTGGTGGTCGTGCTGATATTTAAACTATTCTATGTTTCACACAACAAATAAAATGGTTAAAATAATAATAAACAATAATTAATTCAATGAACAAACCCAGATTTTTATTTGCCATTTTCAAAATGTTTTTTTTCTTTCTTGCAAATGTATGCGGAAGTGAACTGGAGTCTCATCACGTGTGCGTGGAAGTCCTTGTGTTCATGTTTTACGCATGCTCTTGTTGACATCTGAATCATTGGTACGATGTTGGTGATTAGCAATATATCAATGGAATATCCTATTTCAACTAACCAGCAATCTTTTTACAGACATGGCTCTGATATTTACCCACGAAATTTAAATCTCACACTCTTGCACATTGTTATTTAGGGATTGAACCCCTCCTCCCCCAAAGAAGATATTTTATTTTATGTTGAAATAAAGATGTATGTTTAATAACTAAATCATTAGTTGCAGGGTATTTCACTTGGGGCGAAAATTAGATTAGCATTAATTTTTTCTTGACCTTGCCACACCTACATTAGTAAACCCATTTCCATTGGCAATTATTCACCCCCAACATGCATAAAATATCAACTATTATGCCCCCTTGCCCCTGTACTAGTATTTTTAGCCTATACACTGGCCCTAACTGTTTTCGTGCACATCCAGATTGCTTTGCGATTTCTGGACCACTATTCTCTTGTGGCACCTGGGCCGGCAACATTTCATCAGGGCTGACAACTTTTAGGACTTGCCAGCCCTGGTGTCTGATGATTTTTTTTAGGGAATTTCCAACACTGCATGCTATATAGGTGTCAGAAATGTCGGTCAAAAAAGTTGGATAACTCAGCCATAAAGCTTAACCCTGACATTAATGCCTAACACTATCTGAGCAAAGGACTAACTTCTTGTATCAGAGTAACCTTAAAACTTCATCATAAAAAACAAAACAAGGCAGGTTACAGATAGAAAAAATCCTGCTTTATAAAAGAAAACCCCCATAATTTTAAGGTAATAGACGATAATGCATTTGAAATGGAATTTCCTTTATTCTCAAACAGAATTCTGAAAAAGAATTGATACTTTCAGCTACCTCATATTTATATTCTTCCTTTGCCTAGCATTTGGTTGGAAACCTATTAATTTTAGCCTTGATATGTCAGATAAATAAAACATTTTCTTGTTTTTCAAAGGGGATGTGACATACAAGATATTTTTACTGATTCTTAATTTGTATATGAACATAAGTCTATATGTATAAAAATAACATAAAGAATGGAAATCATGTTTTATCTGACCAGCAACAAATTTGTCCAAAAGGCAGACCAAACACGCTTTTTGGGTGAGCTTTCCATACATCTGCTACCATATTCACATAAACCAAAAAAAGCCAGACTGGCTCAGCATCCAGCTTAAACTGGGCTAAACATGTTAAGTGCAATTGAAAATGGGCTATACAAATCCAATCCAACTAAAACTGATCTAAACATGTTCATTTCGTCAAATTCATTGTCTTTTGGGGGGCATCTCATCAATTCTGAAGACCATTTCAGGATAATTTCAAAAGATATCTTTTTTCAAGAGGCATTTTACAATTCAAGGTCTTTTCAAGATGTTATAGAGCCCACTATACATATAATTTAAAAAGGAATTATTATTTTGGTATTCACAGTATTTTCCAGGTCATCTAACCAATTTTCAAGGCCTTTGCAAAATTAAAGCCATCTGAATATATATATATTTTCATATTCATTGACTTTTCACAAGAATGTGTAAATAATATTATCTGAAAATTTCCTATTTAGGTATTTACAATATGTTCAAGGCATTTTAAAAAAGACCCTTTTATGACATTTTAAGAATTTTTGACTTTTCCAGAGATCTCCAAATGCAAGAAATTGTCAAGAACCCAGTATTTTGTTTAGTGATGAGTAACATAACCAAAACACTTACCTTTCTAACAATGGGATTGCCATCTTGAGCATTATTGATTAGCTTCATTGCAACTGCGTGATCAATGTTATTGGCATGTTCATTTCGCTCAGTTGTAATACTAATGAAAGTACCAAGGGCATGTACTGCTGAGGCACGAACCTATCACAAAAAAGCTTATATTACATCTTGCAGAAAGGTTTAGCGCTGTTTGAGGAAGGGGGTGGATCACACCTCGTGATTGCCAGCATTTGCTATAAAATGTGCTTTATTAAAAACATTAAAGATGACATTTAAAAACAATCATAAATGGCCCACCATAAATTGAAGACATAATTATATAATTTAACTCCATTAAATAACTACTTCTCAATGGCTAATACAAATCAGTTCATCAAACAAAATAATAAAGACTTATTTACTCTAACTGGACACAGTTCTTATGTCTACCTCAGGAATGGGATCCTCCAGCAGCTTGTACAGTTTTTCATGTGCACTGTCCCTAACTCCGCACCAACGTGCATCATCAAACTTGGTCCAAACCTTGTACAGGAAAGCAATACACTGTACATCTAGTCACAATAACATATAAATGGAGCAGCTTCAATTTCAGTTACACCACACTTATTTTTACTAAAACATCACCAATGACTGTTACAAATTTCAAACAAACAAACAAACTATATACTTCAATTGAAAAATCCTATTTAGTCAGTCAGCAAATTTTTATTTGGTGCACTATTCATAAATGCAAAGCTGTTACATTTATTACATAGCGACGGGTAATTTTCATTTGAAAACAGTATTAGAATGGAGATAAACTATTGAAATATTTAAAACTGGATGTGGTACGTTTACTTTAATACTTTCAGTGAATAAAATTTCGAAGGACTATATTGTAATACTAAGACAGCCATGCTTAGCTAAACTGGCTAAGTTACGGGAATTGGAATAAGCTAGATGCAATTCATATAAGAAATAACAAACCTTGGCCAGACAAAGGGCTAACCACTGCCGTAACAAATGATGAGGGTCATTCAACTGTTCGAGGCATATTGATATCAGATTTCCCTGTAAGGCTGCAAACTGAAACATAAACATATTATTATGAACTGTCTGGTAATAAATGCTAAAGTGTTACTAATCTGACTTACAGTAACAGAAACAAATTATAAATAACAATTAATAACAATGCTTTTATAATCAAAATCTTATATAAAATAATCAAAATCTTATATAAAACAATCAAATTACTTTGTAATTTTAGTGCTTATATGCATACATTAGTGATGAAATTTTCAGATTTATTCATTCTACAGCATTTCTTTAAAATCTGTTACTGGAGACAGTCAAGAGATGGTTGCCTGACAACAGGTTTCTTGTCTTTTTGTTTATATAGATCAAATGTCATCTAAACTACTGATATACATACCCTGCCTTGTTGATATGAATTAACTATCATAGCTAATACAAAGGCAGCCATTGTTCTGTGCTCAGCCTATAAGATGGAATATACAAACATGCAGCTGAAGCATTACATAAACGTGTTGTTTTTTCTACAGTACATTAACTCCATATCTTCATCCACTTTATTTTGGTTCATAGCCTGTGCCTAAACAATAAATATTTCAAACCTGAAGAAACTCTTAATATTTGGTGCATTAATGTTGAATATAAATACATTTACTTAGATATATATAAGTATTATTTGTCACACCTGACAAGCAAACCAGCATGCATATTAATCAATGATAACTTAATTCTGCACAGCACCATACAGTTGTCTATTTTATGCCTGACATGACAGTGCAAAAAAGTGTATTCACAAAGGGACCACAAGTTGTACCCAATAAGGCTGTAGTAAAAATAACATTCAAATGGTTTAAATATGAATATTTTCAGTTACTCATTTACTCTCTGACTTTGTTATACTGTAGGTTTAAAATTTCAATTGCAGATGAATATATGGAGGAAATGCATTATTGTATGAGAATGTAACACATCCATATATGTAGTATCTTTGATACACCAGTGTAACGGTCTATATATGTGTAATACAAACTCTGACTAGCTTTACACTTACTGGCATGAACTGATCTGTAAGGACAGACAGAAAGTACTTGTGGCCATTGTCTTTGACTAGATCTGCCTGACAGCTCTGTAAATGAATCCAATATTCAGAATGAATTCACTTCCAATAAGAACAGACAACACGCATTTCACAAATATCTTCATGTCAAATTTTACATCTAAATCAAATATCTATCTTTATGTAACCATCTTCTACATAAGGAAAAAAGAACCAAAAAAAGAAAATATTACATTTAATTATATTTAGAGGCATCAAACTTACACTATCAACAGCTAAAATTTTAGCCCAGATGAAGACTAGAAGAGGTCGCAGTTCTCTTGCAGAACTCTGTAGTAATTTCAGTACATAAGGAAAAATGCCGACAGAGAGAGCCTGCATATAAAATTAAAAATGAGCTGCTATATTAACTCTGTCTTCAGTACATGGACAAAGCATATTGGTAGTAATGGTGTGACTTAATAAGCCAAATAATTAATTAAGTTTATGACAATGAAGCAATGCTCCTTGAAGTAAAATTTTGTGTGTTTTTGTAAGATTTTGTATATTTGCAAAATAAACAATAAACACTAACAAAATTAATTACTCTATTCTACATTCGGTGCACTGAGAAAATTGTGAACAAGATTCTTGTTATTTTATTACATTAGACATATTAAGCGTAGTATGTTCAGAAAATTGTTTTTGTTGCCTAAGCGTGTATTATTTTGTTAAGCTGAGCTCATAACCATTTGCTTTTGAAGCACTAGATCTGTTGCCAAAAAATACCATTCTTATTTATGTTCTTAAAATCCACAACCTACTCTCCAAGAATTTGGATAATTTGATAAAGTTGGATTGTTTCAAATCCAAATTTTCTAACCTTTAACTACTTTTCATTATTCCAAAGAGCACAACTAAATTCTGGTACTTTATAAAGACCCAGGTTGCATATAACATGTTAAAAAAACCTACAGAGTTGGTTGACTCACTTTGTGTTAATGAACTTCTGTCAGAAATGAGGTGTGTGTTTATTAGGGCATGTCTGCTAAATACATTGAATACCGTATCATAAATACAATATCAAATTAGTTAAATAAAGGAACCATGCTAGCTGTCTCAATTACTATGTCAACAAACATATCTATAAAGAATGTACTCACTAAATTTACTGCCCAAGGTCCTAAATCTAGAAATCGACCAAGTAACTCTAGTGCCCTAAGTCGGTGCACCTGACTCAGCAATACCTAACCAAATACAAACATATGTTTCTCAGACATAAATAAATAATAGTATATTTATCGCACGTCTTAACAATAAATATATATCTGACCATTCACAAGAACAATGACTAAAACACTGAAAATGTTTATATGCATAACAGCTAAAATAAACAAACAATTTCCTATCACATATTAAAAAAAGAATTGAGTCGTTTAGCCATGGCACTGGTCACATGTGGGACATATGGCTGAGGGGCATCTGCCTCGGGAAACAAATCACATAAACACAGGTTTGAGCCAGATTCTAACCGACAACCTGGAGGTTTTCAGTGCAGTGCTCTAACTACTGCACCATAGGACAGTCCTAATTATTAAAAAAAGGAAAACGGTTGTACTGTACCTGTAAGACAATAGGAAGCTGTTCAGGTGGACTTCTCTTTTGACAACCATAAGAGAGCCAAACCTGGAAAGCTGTTAGTTGTTCAGCAAAGAATGGACTATGCTGAAAGGTTTTACCCTCTTCCAGGATTCCATTTAGCTGAGACAAACAAAGATCCAAAGCAAGATCCCATGCATGCCTAAAATGAATACAATTCATTAAAACATCTATAAATAAACATTTATAATTAATAAAGACTTTCACAATAAAATTTAAATATTCTGTCCAACAAAGAATGTAAATTTTACACATATCCATTCCTGATATGATTATTTATTATAATACAGACCTCAAATTTATTCAGACATACTGAAATTCACTGGAGAATGCCAAAGACAAAACTTTCAGGCTAAAACATACCACATTGGATGCTGATATGTCGATGGCAGCTTTGGACTTGACACAGGCGTACAGTTATAAGAGCGCATGATGCGCTCAGCAAGGAGGAAATTCCTGAACAAACTTGCTACTAACAAATCTTGTCTAAAGAGCTTCTGGAATAATTCTAAGAGAGAAAGATTACTTTAGGAATGCTTTCAAGATTAGCTAAACAATCCTAACATGGTCATAATACTAATATATTACCAATAAATTCACTACAGTTAGAATAACTAAAGTTTACCATTCAAGCAAACCACATTCCCATTATAAGGGTAGATTTTCAAGAATCAATATTAAACATAAAATCCATTCAACTATATTACAATAACCAAAAAAGTCTTTGTTAACCACACCTCTTGGTAAAGTGTTCCATGCTATGGTGTCTGTAATGGCAGTAAAGATCCAGTTCAATTCTCCAAGCATTGTTCTACGGTCATTGAGTTGTCCTGGTATTCTATTTAGAAAAGGCAAGAAATTATTATTTCATAGAAACTCATAAGAATCCATGCATACTTATCAATATGCCAACATTGGGGTTGCCATATGTAAAAAATATATCCAAGAGCAGACATGGGGTCAATTCCATTTTTCGACCTACTACTCTTTACCACGAGTAGGAACTCTGAGTACCTACTTGGAATACATACCACTAGCAGTTTATATCCTAAGTAGGTTTGGCATGAAAGAAATATTTTTGAATTAAAAAATTAAATAGTAAAATAATTTGCGGATTTATTTTTTGTAGGAAACTTCAATTCCAAATTTATCAATTCCATTATTTTTTAAATAATCAATTCAATATTGGAATTACCCTTCAATTTCAATTCCAGAATTGATGCCATGTCTGTCCAAGAGCTACTTGTTCATGTTTTTCAAGTTCTTTTATTTACAAAATGTTTTTTTATTCATGTCATTTTTATATAATGGAAAACTACAGCTAATTTTAACAGTGTAAGTAAAAAAATATATAGATTTGTGCCAATCTTGGCTGTTCAACTCTCATTAAAAAATCAAATACATGTTGCAATCCTTACTCCATAGCTTGTACTTTCAGGAGCAAGCTCAAAATAAATTTAGTGAAACTTCTTTTACAGTATCCTATGCTGTTCAGCTATCTGAATCATGCCTCATATAAAAGGTCAGATATTGCCCTAAATTACAGGATAACACAGATAAAATCAACCAACTTTGAAATACCATTTCTAGCAATAATATCATACCTATGTCCTCAACATGAATCGAGTTATCCACTTAAACAGTAATGTTACAAAACTAATCATTAAGCCAATGTTTATTATGATAAGAATATATTAAAGCTTCCATTTGATAAGTCTCCACAAATATATACATATTTTTTTACATCATGACATTACTTTTCCAGAACGTGTTCTTTTCAAATATTAAATTAGAACATACATTCTTAACCTGTTCACTTTCATCTGATAAACGGTCAAAAAAATCATCAGCAAGTCATCTTTATGTAACTTTAGATGTAATGATATAAAAAAAGTAGTTCATTATTTACTAACACCAAGGAATATTATCTATAAACTTAAGTTGTATAGTTGGCAGCCAACATGGAAAAATTCAGTAATGGATATAGTTTTCAGACAATATATTTTACAACATAAGTTAATTCTAGAGATATCCAGTGAATGGTTTCTAATTACGCTTGTCAGTTTATTAACAAAGACAGAAATCACTGAGAAAGAAACATGTTTTATATAAATATAAGGAAGTCTTAAGCTAAAATAAAGCACACATGATGCTAGTCAGTTTGATATACACTTAAAACACATTTTTGAGGTTTGTGTTATCCCAAATAATATTCTCAGGAAAACACTATAAAGGAATTGTGAATTATGTCATTAATAACTATAGATGATCCCTTAATAATACTAACTTGTCCAAAAGTTCTAGGGTGATGTTTGGTACTAATTTTGATGTGCTTTCCAACACAAACCTGAAATAAACCATAATCAAATATGTATTAATAAGATTAAAATTTGTTTTAAAAGGTCATGCTATTTATTTTGTTATCAAACATAAAACATTATTATTTGAATTTGTTATAGAAAAATCCATTGCCTATACATGTAACAGTCATAAATGCACTTAAATTTAAAAAAATCATTGTGATGAAAATATATAGGACTACTTGCCATCTCAAGGCAATTTTGATAGGAGTTGTAAGACAGGATGTGAACAGGTCTGCAGGAAGTTCAGGAGTCATTGGCAACAGCTCCATTGCACTACATGCAGCTAATTGTATACAGTTCTTCACCGAAGGAGGAGAAATAGATGGTGCCGACACACCATAACGCTGACCACTGTTCATTGAAGCAAGCTAGAAACAACACACAAATATCAATAGTTTATCAGATCTAATACAAAACTTCTGTTGTACAGATATTAATAGATGTCTTGCCACTGATTAGGACTAATATCAAATAAGGTTAAGATGTCTGTCCTCAATTGGAATAGATTACAATTATGTGTTTAACAAACAACAGTCAACTCAAAGAATTAGTCTCTTGATAAAAAATAGCAGCACGACAGTTCCTACTTCACACATTTTCTAACGTTTTTCCCCAGTTATAGTTACCTCAAGTTCTTGTTCCCTTTGCTGTGAGAATTGTTTAAAGGAGTCTACAATGATGGCTGCATTTGAACAGTCATAGACATATATGGAAGGACTCCCCATCCACGTCTGTAGGTCATACACTGACAGTGGGATATATTGTGTATATGTCTAAATGAAAAATAACAAACATAATTAATGTACCCTTTGCTATCCTGAATTAATAAGCTTGATTGACATATAACAAATCATGTACATCACATTTCTAGAAATATCAGAGAGAGAGAGAGAGAGGCTGAGATATATATAAATATATATATATAAATATATATATATATATATATATATATATATATATATCCTACCTTATTAAAGACCCATATTTCTCCATTTACTGTTGGCTTTGGTACACCATGTCCATTGTAGTGAAATAAGACACGTTCATCCTGAAATAGAACAAATATTTTAAACAGCATATGAAATTTATTAGTAAAGCATGAATGCTAGTAGATATCATAAAAATACAGCCAAAACTTGCTATACAATGATCAAATTACTTTTATAAAGAAGATAAGCATTTTTTAGCTTGGACAGCTGTCTCTACCATAGATTTAAGCACTGAATTTATAACATCTCATACAGGTTGGCAACAGATAATTTACCCTCGCATTTCGTCTAAGAGATGTACATAGCTTCTTGACTTCTTCCACTGTTGGGTCAAGACTTTGTTTGTATCTAGCTCGTGGCTGCCATCGTTCATACTGTCTCTGAAGACTAGCACCTATGGACTCTAAGGCCTTATGGGGACTTAGTGATGTGGGATCTAATATGTACATATTTATATAAAAATATAATATTACGACAACTATACAATTTTGGTGTAAACTCAAATGCATGCTTTAATTAAATACACTAACAAAGAAAAACACACTATATATATATATATATATATATATATATACTAGGCATGCTATGAATGAGATAAATGACATAAGTCAGCCTAACTTATAGCTTTGTCAACTGTTATTCCCTACCTATCCAGCATTCAAGTCGGGCACATGGCTGAGTTTTAACAACATCTGGTGGATCAACTCCAACATTAAGACACAGCACTAAGGCTACACTGACTGTTTTCATCTAAAAACAAAACAAAAAAACACATATACTATCTATTTTCAATATATCCTAGGATGGTGGTCAATACTAACATTAGTAACAATAACCAGGAAAAACTAAAATTAATGATGCAATAACTGTTTCTATTTTGCATTAATATCAAAACATGGATAACTAATCATTATAAAACATGCATGTTAATTACAAACTTGCTTGTAGTTATATATAATTATTATTAAAGCAAGAATGTAATTTGCATATATTTATTTGAAGTCAGGCCTAATTTCTTACATTAAATTCTACATCCAAACACCAGACAAGAACAAATATTGGTGCTACTTTAAATAGATTAATGTCTAATGTAAATGAATCACATTATTAAATTATTTATAAAAACTGCTTAAAACAAGAAAATATTATAAGTCTAGGGGTCATTTACATTGAAATGTAATCTATTACTATTAGTATTACTTTGTTGCTTTACTAAATACATTTAAAAGGCAATGTAATCTTTTACTATTACATTCATATATAACTATTATTATTATTATTACATTTTTCACACCCCAAATTTGGCATATGTATTATGAACTATTTAAATATATTATAATAGCTAAAGTGTATTACTGACTTTGTTTACTGTAATATAAACAAAATATGTAATGAAAATATGACATCATGAATAAGAATAAAAATTAAGCTATATGAACGTAATGTGTGACTGCAAAATATATACAATATGAATACTAAAAAGAAAATTATCCAATATATGTCAGTATGTACATCATCAGCATGCATATTTTTACTATATTAAATAAAATATACACCAGCAAACTATGTGTTAAGAAACAACTGATGTTCTTATGTTAATTGCAACAAATTATTGTCTGATCATACCAATTATATAATTTAGCAGTTAATAAGGAAGTTGATGACCAATGAAGTAAAATAAATGACAGTGGCTTCACTTGCCATTGTTTATATCAAGTAATTATATAAGGTAACATAATATAGATTTTACTTATTAGTGTTTGATATTTTACATACTGATAGGTTGATATCTATTATTAGATTTAAGTATCCCCTAATCTTAGACTGTACAAATTTAAAAAAAAACTGAAATACATCTGTATTATAGCATTCATAATAAATAATATTAATAATTTAAACAACTAATTCCCCCTCATTCCCACTTGTGGTTTTACATAAACAAATGTCATTTGGGGCTTAGCTCTAATTTAGCAGGGTTAGAAGGTAATTAGAATTCCTCATTAGTCCACAGGACTAGTAACTTGGAAAATATACTAGTCTTTAAGAGTAATTCACTAGTCCTGACTACACCAAATATAGTTTCACATACATAGTTTATTTTATAATGTGTGAACTTCATTGGTTTTGTATAGCATTATAAATACACATAAATGTCCATCTGAAGAAAAGATACTACAAGTCATTGGTAGCTGACCCTCCAAAAAGCATCTGGTTTCAACTGCTGAAGTCTGGAGGAACCTAAGTTTGGGTAAATTTCAATTGTTTATTTATAAATTCCCTAAAACAAGCAAGTTGTTCAGATTTGAGTTCAAATGGGAGTTTCATAGCTACCTAGCAGCTTCTACTTTCAAATCCAGGTTGTTCATACTAGACTGTCACATATTGGACTGTGGCATAAAAACAAATATGGCCACCTGGACTCCAACTGGATTGGGATGATTACAGGACCAAGGTAATCAATTAGGATTACTTGAGAATACTATGATTAAGATTACTTTCAATTTTAATGTAATCAATTGGAAAGTAATCATGATTACAATGCATATAACATGTAGGTGATTCTTCATCAATATTCACTCAGTTAATTGTGTAATAGCTATATAAACATGCTACAATGTTTATATGTTGCTTTGTAAGAACCAGACGCACTTTATGGTATGTTCTTGAAATGAAAATGTACAACAGACGTTAATGCCGTAGTATGATGTTAATTTGTTTTAACATTTCTGAGATCAATATTCACCATAGAGCAAAGGAACAAGTAATGCATTTGCCATGAATGTATATGTATTTATAGAGATAACTGCAAACTGAGATTAGTGCAAACAATATCAATGGAATCGTTTGAATATTTAGGAAATATATATATTTAGTAACAAAATGCATCATGTATGGCATGCTAATAACCAGGTAAGGTCTATATAAACAACATGACTTAATCTGAAATGCCAGTGTATATGACATAATAGCAGCAACATCTGATTTTCCTTTCATGTTCATAGAACAAATAAACTGACAAATCATCATGCGTATAAATATGACAGCAGTCTGTCAACAAGTAAATCAGTTATAATGTTATCTTTTGCCTTACATACCAAACCATATCTCGGGCATGATATAACATGGTGATTAAATATCTTGTGTAATCATGAAAGTAATGTAATCGACAATGTAATCGATTAGGATAGAAATGGCTATTATGATTAGTTAAGATCATGTAATTAATTACAATTACCACAACCCTGGACTCCAGTAGGCTTCAGCACATAAGAAGCTGAACGACTGTACGTGCTCTGGTTCATGCAATTGATGGTTTAACCAGAAACCGGAGTGGGCCAGAAACCAAATGAGCAATTACGATTAATTGATTGAGAAAAAAACCTGGGCCGTGGGATACCATAGACAGACATTTTCCCGCAACATGCACAACCTGTTCGCTGTTCAAAAACATTTTGACACAAGGTGTATGTCATTCAGATTGATAACTGAAACAGAATGGCTATATCTGGGCCATAACATGTAGCTGGAGATGCAACTTTAATCTAGCCCAATAATTGTACTCGCCTGAAGGAAGACTCAAACTGAAAATTTACTAGTCCTATCAATTTTGTACTAGCTTTGAGCGAACGTTAATTTTGAACCCTGTTTAGTGATGTCATAAGATAATTTGATTCAAATAACACTTGTAGCACAACTTTATTTGGAATTAATTATAGTAAAAATTTCAATTATTATCACATTGGTCTCTTTTCCTATTACACTGTTTTCCATCACCAATTATTACTATTACATGAAGATATTTAACCATTACTATTATATACTATTACACCAGGCCTGGTTTATGAATGAATGATTTATTTCCAAATTCTACAATAAAAATAATAGTTAAGTAATACACACAAATATATATCATTTAAGGTAGAACATGCTGTTGTAATTACAGTAATAGTTAAGTTTTTATATATATATATATATATATATATATATATATAGTGTTGCTTCTAGGATCTAGCCAATGTGGGGGAGCTCCCCCTTGGGTATTAAAAATGGGGGGATTTTAATGTAACATGGGCACTTGGCATGAAAACCATTTAGTGGTACAAATGCATACCACCAGGAATATTTTAATTGAAAATGATGACATTTGCATCCTATATGAAGTATTTATACACATAGTTTTACAGTGTAAGCATAATTAAATGTATGTATGTATATCACTTACTTAATTATATCTGTAACATGAAAAAACAAGACTACATTTCAAAATGTTATTGATGAGACTCGTTTTTATATATTCTACAGGATTTCTTTTCCTACGACATATTTATAGCTAACTCATAGTCAAAGTCAGCAACAGAACATTTTGATGCTTAAATTGTTATCAATATATATAGATGCTTTTCATTTAATTTATTACGATGGCTTGTCTTGATGGAGTTTTGGGAACTAAACCCACACTCGTATTCAGCAGTCTGGTATGCAGGGCCAGAAAAATATTCTTTAGGTAGTAGGCCACAACATGCAATAAGCATCAAATCACGTAGATTTTCCTGGCCAAGGGACTTCCTCAACAGTTTTAATGCTGTTCACAGAGCAGAACTGTTTCTCACACTCAGCAGTGGATGAACAGAAGATCAAGGAAGAAACACAATTATTAGTTACATAAACTGCATATAATTCCTTCAGCAAAGTATGAATACCGTTAATATGATATATGAAATCCATTTTTATATCATATTATTAACAATAACATAAAATCCCAAAATCACAATGATCGAAGAAATAAAGAGGAAAGGGACAGAGAAATCCACCATATAAACAAGACCATGTGTTTTTATTTACTGTAAACAAAGACAACTGGCCAATCAGGAGAGTATTTGAGTCACGTGACCATCATAATGCAAAATGCCAAGATCACCAGGCCACCAAAATCTCTCCTGTCCTTCAAGCATGGTTCTCATATTCAGTAAATATTTATAAATATGACATTTGAAATGGCTACAGCAGTAGATTATGGCATTATTTCAGATCAGAAAACTATCAAATGATAAATATTTGGTGTTTATCATGACCCATTTTCTGCTGATAATACCACGCCATGTAGTGCCCAAAGATTTCATGTAAATCCTGCAAAACCGTATCCAACAAGCAACACTGATATCTTATCCTCCAAAAATACAAATTATAAAGGGCCTTCATATAATCCACTATAAGTAAATGGTCCAAGACCACCAAAGATAAAAGTGATTCAATGTGAAATTGAACTATATATCACCAGAAGCCTTGTTCTTATTCTTCATGTAAACTATATGTAAATTCTGGAACAAATCACAGTCATTGCACTGTACTGGTAGCCTGGTATACGATTCACCCATTTTGATACTTCATACAAACTGTGATTGTATCCGACAGAATCCCCATAGCCTTGATCTGGGTATACTCATGTATTAAGAAAGGCCTATTGTCCAATCACAATGCTTCTACAAAAACTCGGGGTTATCCTTCTACACTGGACTTAGCACTGCCTAGGAACTGTTCACACAAAATATTATAGTGATGGGGAGACCGGTAAGGCACACAACATGTACAATATTGTGTCATGGGGTTTTATTCTGCACAATGTGGGGTGCAGTGATATTTAAATTTTGTGCCATACATTAAAATATTGCAGGAATCCTGCAAAAACGCGTCCTAGAAGCAACACTATATATATATATATATATATATATATATATATATGTGGGGGGGGAACGCTTCGGTGCAGCCAGGAGGAAGAATCCCAACCCCAGATATAACTAATGTAGTTAAATGAATTTAATTCATGTAATTACAGAATAGTAGGTTATGTTTGAATACAGGACAGGAGACTACTCGCGCATAAAGTAATAAAGTTTATGAGATGGAATAATCCAGATATCCTATTTCTGGACTGTTTAAAACTGGTGTGGCTTATGTCAAGATTAATATAACTTAAAACTCCAGACAGTGTCATTTGTACATCAATTATCATTTAATGAAAGGTATTTTCCTAAGTTAGACACAAATATTATTCATTTTCACCTAATCATGGGAATGTGTTCAGCAAAACTATAAGCAAAATAAGGGCAAGCAATGTGCTTCTGACATTATCGTTTTCAACACTTTCATATCATACTATATGGTGTTGAATACAATTATGAAACAGTGAAAGAATAATAATATCACTGGTAGATGACAGATCTAGTATTTTAGAGTCTATGTTGTTGTGTATAATTTCTTGTTTATTATTATATTCATACCATCCGAGTATTCATTGTTGTCACCATGACATAGAGTTAAAGACGGATTTTTACCCCAAAAAACACACATGCAACATCAATTAAACACATCCAATTTGCCTTTACCCTTTCCTTCATACGCCATGTCTGAGTGAATGTTTTAGTGCCTTCTATTTTTTCCAGGTGTCGTTTCTTCACAAACGCCAGTGGTACTTGTAACTCCCCAAATTCAGATTCATCGATCCTGAAATCTTCCTCGTCTGCTTCCTTACCAAGCGCCACTAAGTCAGACATGTTCTGTCAACTCTACAGTGACAACATATACTGTTCGGTTTGTATTAGATAATAAACAGACATTAAAAAGCGTTTAATTGAAACACTTGCCAACTCCCAACCAAGATACCATGCTGGCTCATCGCTGATGTTATTGGTGCAAAAACCCTCAAAGCTAATACCTAAAACAAAAAAATTATCACAATATTAATGTTTGTAAGAAAAATAGAATGCAAAAGAATATTGTATTTTGAAAGATGATTAAAACAATTTGAAGACACGTACATTTTAAATAATCAACTGTTGAGTTGAGAGTATCAAATCGTTTATTCCTTTCTTACTTCCTTCAACAATCTGTCAATCTACAATGGCGGGCAAAGTGATTTGTTTGAAAATGTAAACAAGTAAAATATGAATAATCTAGAGAGTGATAAACAGTGTGTAGAGCCATGGCACATTGATGCGATAGAGAAACACGTAGACTGTTTGTATTCTGAGATTGCAGAAACATCGAAAAAGTATAGGTTTGTTTCATTAGTTTGCCTTTTATCATTTATGCGGGCGTGAAATCGTTTCAATGCTTTCACGTTTAAAACATGCCCACTCGAAGCATGTATGCTCTCGGGCCCGGTTAACTAGCTCAGTCAATGGGGTTGAAGTTCATATTCAACAGCGTTTACAGTATGCGTTCACTCTCCAAGTTAATAAATATGCCTATAACTATGCATTAAAGATAAATCGGTAACAGGTGCGTAGGGCCAACTCATCGGGCTCATCCTATGGGCCTATCCTCATCATGGACATGGGCCTAAGGCTAAGCCTATGGCCTATCAGTCTATCTTCTGATTCAGACTGAGTGAAGGCAGCCCGCTTTCATAATCTTTACAAAAAACTTGCCTTGGCCTTGGGCCTAGGGGTAGCCTTATAGTTTTATAGGTGATGTGATTTGGATTTTTAGTAGCTAATCAAATTCAAAGCATATACTATAATATAAAAATAGCATAGTTTATTTTATCAATGACAGCACAAAAGTGACAAAATGTCCCGAAAACGTATTTCAATTGTGCATTTGTGGTCTTCAGAAAATAAATTAGACTCTCACTTTACTAATGACCAGATATAACATTATTTAACTTATTACTAGTAAAAGAAAATTATTCGCAGGATATACAATAATACATATAGATATAAACCAGCAAGAAATATATAATACATATCTTGATATAAATTAAAGAGCAATAATTAATTAGTTAATAAAAAGTATTTTTTTAAGTAGTCAAGCATAATAAACTTGTTGACCAGTGATAAAGATCCAAACATTCTACATATCTGAGTGTATTGTTTCATTTCCTTGTGTTAGGACACAGGGTAGCACTCCAAACCTCAGAAACTTGGTCATTAATGATAAAGAGCTAAGTAATAAATGCATTTTATTCTTGTACATTCAGCGTCAGAACTGTATTGGCCAATCTAATATTTTAGGTCTAACCACTTTTCTAGCAAAAATGCTATGGTTGTCACTGTTGTGTAAACTATATATGTGAACTAATTACATGAAAATTCCCTTGTTTTACACACACACACACATGTTGCAACATTATTTGATAATAATCTATGTCCATATATTAATATGAGTGTGTGTGTGTGTGTGTGTGTGTGTGTGTGTGTGTGTATAAACTGCAGAAAAGCTCCATTCGTACCATAAATAAAAAACCTTACACTAAACCTCTTTTCAATAAATGCAGAATTCTCATAGTTAGAGACCAATATAAATTGAATGTATTAACATTCATGCACCGGTATAAAAATAATAAGCTCCAAACTCTTTCATGGATCTGAGATAATTTACACCCCCCTTAAGGCCAACAAGACAAATGAACACATTAAATCATAAACACGCCAAAACAAAATATTCATCATTACTACATACCACAACTTTCCCAAGTTATGGAATGACTTGGCACCGGTATACCACTCCATTGACTCTGTTAAGATATTCAAGAAAGAACTCCAGACCTACTTCCTGGACAAATACATGGCTAATGTTAGATCCAGCAACCGGGGGTGTAGACAGTGCTTCCTGGGACTATTTATTTAAATTGTGTAGTACATACATCTTCATATTTGCAAACCTGGTGGATCATTGCAATTAGATACACATGGTGCTGGCATGAAAAATTATATTTAAATAAAATGTAGCTATAAAATAGTAAAATGATAACAATATAACAACATCTAATACAACATGACTGTAATATATACAATATGTAATACAACAATTGAGTTAACAGACTAATACACATTATGATAACCCAATATCCAGTCTAGTTGACCCCTTCACTGACTACTTAACTATATCTGTTATGTGGGTAATTACTATTTGTATATATGGTAGATAATCTACTGCTCTCAGAATAACCCTCTATCCAATGTTAAACATACACATATTGTAATGTCTTTAAGATGTGACTTCATTAACCAGGTGACATATC
Source organism: Paralvinella palmiformis (assembly GCA_025642065.1). Taxonomy (NCBI): domain Eukaryota; kingdom Metazoa; phylum Annelida; class Polychaeta; order Terebellida; family Alvinellidae; genus Paralvinella; species Paralvinella palmiformis. The sequence continues at coordinate 248,790 of JAODUP010000421.1, read as the reverse complement.
ATAGTGTTATATCACATTGATATATACCTGCATGTTGGCTTAAATTACAGAAAAGATTGAACTAATACTGTGATTATTATTTGATATCCAGCCTTTAGTAATGTATGAAGGTGGAAGGCCACAGAATTCCATATAGGAACATTTTTTACATATTGCCGTTGGAAATAAAAAATATGCAAAAAGTGTGATCATCATCAAGCTAATAATGCTGCCAGAATGCCAGAAGTCCACTACACAAAATGTTCAATGGATTCAGTTTCCTCAGCATCAATTAAGCGAATATTTTCCAACTTTGCAAATATTCACACTAAAGTGCGCAATCTTCTAGCCAGCAATAAAAATTTTAAGCTGGTATTCTGCTATACGATACCCAGAGGCAGTGTTGAATTAGACTATTAACTGTTCAGAGGACAATATTCACTTTGTGTGCAGAAGAACGATAAATGTCATTATTTTGCTATATTCTTAGTATTCATGTACAAATTCATGTGTCAAATATTGAGTAGTGTGTTCATTAAAATTCATGTATGTAAAAGACACTATTGCATAAATGTGATGAACAACATCCATTAAGACTAGTAGAATTGGCTTATAGTTATAATGAATGAGTTTTTTAAAAGTTTATTACAGTATTTTATGGTTATTAACAGTTTTTTACAATATATTCTAAAATAGTTTTTTTCAGTAAAAACCCAACCCTGGAAATAACTTATTATAATTTCACAGTGTACGGAAATGATGCAAAAATATGTTTATGAAGGAATGACTGAACCTTGCAGTAAACAGACAGAAAATTAACTTTTTATGTCACAGCTCTCTTGTAGCCAACCATTTTCTGTTGAAAATATAACAGCACTACTGCACAGTTTTAAGATTAAAAATGATGACAGTTTCATTGACGTACGTACATCAAAGATGAATCAGAGATGTAATGTAGTACAATGAGAATCCGTTAATCCGACAGGGTTTGTCACCTGATAATACGTTGGATAAACGTGAATGTCAGAATATCAAGTCCTTGACATACTGGTAGTCAGTATCACAGATTTTTAGATCATAAAGACATAACATTGTATGTAACAAAAATAATACACAACATCCATTGGAACCACAATGACACTTATATATTTGTAGTGTATTTATTTATTTTCAGCAATTATGACGCAATAAATGACCAGATAATTTTGATATTTGTTAATTACAGACATTATAAAGAAATACTTGTGTCACTTAGTCCATCAGATTAACTCATGAATGATCTGCTCATTGGAAAGATCACACATTTATGTTTGTAATTAGCCATGAATGATTATGATTGGCATCGTGTGTCAGTGTGTATGGTCAAGGACAGTTGTAATTGGTTACAATATAGTAATTATCACATTCGGATGGGTTAATTAACCATTACTCACAACATGTCGATGTGTCTTGAATGACTGAACTGGCAGGATTATTTGGCAATATTTTCATGTTGGATTATCGAGGTCAAATTGACACTGAAATGTCATATTCTGTTGGTGAAATGAAGTGTTGGACGCAGAAAGGGATTTTGCTGGGTTAAAGAGTCATTTATAATGGAGCTAAATCCATCACAGACAATAATGTGTTGGAAGATCGATTTGCCTGATAAACGATCTCCAGATTAATGGATTCTGACTTTCTCCATAGCTACTAAAATAGTAATTATGAAACTAATTAATACATAAACATCACTCCTACATGTGTAAGACATCAGGCTACACATGCAGTCCAAAATTACTGGCTATCTCACAGACATGGGGTCAATTCAATTCCAGAATTGGAATGGATGGTCAATTCTGGAAGTGGATTTGATTATTTAAAAAAATAGAATTGGAATTGATCAAGTTTCCTACAAAACAAATTAAATCCACAAATTAATTTATCATTTAATTTTTTAATTCAGAAATATTTCTTCCATGACAATCCTACTTGGAATATAAACTACTCAGAGTATATATTCCAAGTAGGTACTCAGAGTACCTACTCATGATAAAAAGTAGTAGGTAAAACTGAAAAAGGGTCTGTAAAAAACTGAATTAGAATTGGAATTAATACATTTGGAATTGCAATTGATAAATTTGATTTGGAATTGTTAAACAGCCATCTACTAACCCCAAATTGAGGGTATCATCATGAATTTTGTTATCCTCTGTAATGTATAAGTCATATTACCAAAATATACCTATCAGCTCTGTACCATTTTCCAAAAAGAGTGTTTTGTAGGATTCCTACAGTTTTTACTTGCTTGGCATTGTGACCAAGAACTGGTATGTTGCACACCGTTGTCTCTCAGTTTTTTGGATTATGTGAATATAAGTGTTCCCTTTCCTGGTATAACCTTTTGATTAGGGATTTGTTAATCTGAAAAATAATTGAAAATCTAAATTTTTAACTAATCTCCCATTAGTTAAAAATTTAGATTTTCAATTATTTTTCAGATTACAAACACATTAAAATCTAATTCACGAATGTGGCCAAATTCTTAGAAATGTTCTAATTTAACATCATTTTTACATAATAAAAAACTCAGTGATCTAAGAATTATAGCTAAGATTTCAGTGACATCTCCCACTTTCTGAAACATTCAATAGGACCTCCACCACAGTAAATTATTTGTAGTTGTGCCTATAATTTTACCAGTTCTGCTTTGTTAACTGCTAGTTAAAGCAGAATATTACCACTTTTAATCATATCTCATTTTCAGTATCCAATCTTAACACAAATTGTGACATGCTTCTGTTCTGGCTGACTAGCTAATTATTACAATGTGAACTCTTGTCCCTTAGACTACCCAGTAGTTGCAAAAACCAGCACTGTTGGGTTTCTACTGGGTAGAACTAGGTTATTCCTATCCTACCCATGGCCGAAACAAGGATAACCATAGGAAAAATGGTTAAAACTGGGTTTTACTCAAGTAGTTACTGAGTAGAAACCGATTTGTATGGGATTGAGTTAGGGGCCATCCACAATTATCATAATTTTCACAAGTGTACAAAACATATACTTTTTCCCATCATACCCTCGATCTTCCCTTTGAAGGCATACAGATGTAGATTTTGAAAATGATGATTAATTGTTACAAAGTTGTGGTTTTCCATTAAAAAATACTGTTAGTGGCATCTGTAAAATGCTGATAGTAAGATGGTAGCAATAGTCATCTTCAAGGTGTTTTCCTGTCTGATAGGGCCACTTGGTTTTTCATCGTTTTCAACATGAAAAAGTGTATATTTGTGTCATATGGTTTGTATGCATGTGAAAGTTATCAGTAATCCCTTCATATTTTGGTGAAAGGTATATTCATGTTTACATAATGTGTACTATGTATGTGTCTGTAGTTACATGTATCAGCACACAATAATAAAAAACACAATCTGTCAGTATTTCTATATTGTATAGTGTCACTTTATAAGTTAATTACTAAGCTATTAGAGATAATCTAGTACTTCTATACTGATCTGTATTGACCAGTTTAACAAACATGGCAATTAGCCTATTATTTGTTACTGTGTATAATAGCACAAATTGGCCGTTTGTATTATTCTAGCAATTAAGTAAATTTGATATATTACCTTTTTCCACTGAACAAGATGTTTGGGACATAAAACTGACATGATCTGGACAAATTGCTTATAATAAATTTTACAAAGTTTAGAGCAAAATGGTTGTGACTGCCAGGTTTTTTCTACAATATTGTTTATGATCATCAATTTAAAAAACAACAACTTTGGTTGACAGATTTAAAATTCTGATCTATTCCTTTTTCTGGTGGCACCAAATTTAGTGGAAGTGGAGAAGGAAAGATGTATTTATCCAGAGAATGGCTGGCTGCTTGAAATGTAATTTTTTTTTTTGAATCTCTTCAAAATATCCCAACTTACAGAGTATGACACTGAGATATCAGTGTTTGTTATGAGGAATGATAAATATAAATTAAAAAAGATAAAGCTCCAAAGTTGCATACATAATGATAAAGGTGTTGGACTAATGATAATATATCCAGCTAATTGGTATTGTTTTTATTGCCCAGCTGGTTAGGCTATCAAAGCTCAATTACTAACTAAATTCAATAACAAACACTGTAAAATACACTTATCACAAATATTTATATATTATTTGTTTGATAATCTAATGGAGTATATCAAAAAGATGTCAGGTGATCACAGTGAGCTAATCATATTTCAGGCATAACTATGGAGATATATTGACCTATATTGATGTCTATTGCCATCCACGTGAAATTGAACAGGATGTACCTGCACACTGGCATTATATCACCTATGGTATTAGTGGACTTAAACAGAATTTAAATTCCTTAGAAAGGTATGTTCAGGTTATTTCTTCTTATCTGATGACATGAGGTCAAATACATTGAAATAAATTTATAAACCAATCTCTAAATGTTATTAAACACAAAATTAATGATTTTAAAATTTGTTTTAATCATATTCTAGCTTGAATAAATTGACACCTAATTCATTTTGTACATGTGATCATATTTAGCTTATTATTATACATAACCATTCTTAATATTTCTGTCTAATTTACAGGTTTGACTGTATTCTTGATGAAGATGAAGGCAGATCTTGTTGTTTTGAGTTGACCTTTAGACTGAAGCATGATGATAAGGAGGAAGTCCCCCCTCAGTGGCCCTTATTTATGCTACAGTCACTTGCCAGATATGTACAGGATACAGGTAATCTGAATTCAATGTGGTGTATATATATATATATATATATATATATATATATATATATATATATATATAATATCAATGTGGTTTAGCCATATAAGATAATATTGTTTGTTTGGATTTTTGTGTGAAATGTAATATTTTCAATTTAAGGAAAACATTCATCTACAATGTGATATCCTGTCATTGGTGTGTGTGTGTGTGTGTGTGTGTGTGTGTGTGTGTGTGTGTGTGTGTGTGTGTGTGTGTGTGAAAAGATTATAACATAGAGAATTATGAATAGTGAAAGTCCCCCCCCCCTACATATATCTGTAAATTTGATTGGTACAACTGTGCAAAATAGAATGCAGTTGTTACCGGGCATCCTGAAACAATTTATATATTTTCTGATATTTCAGTCTTCTATAAATAATACATTTGCTAAAGTTTGGACAGAATCATTTCAAATAAATTAACTGCTACATATCAATGCAGGCAATAATCTTAGCATTGGGGACCATATACCATGGAACAAGTCTTTGGATAGCACAAATCTTAATGATCTGGATGGAGAGCTACATCAAGATGCAGAAGCTTCAGGTATCAAGCACCTCCTAATTACCGAAGATCCAGAACTCATGACACTGATTACTGAACAATGTAATATACAGTTCAGACAGGTAAGTTTGCTTTAACTCTTACAATGATTACATCATTGATGTATAAAAATTATATACATCAATAATTATAATACAGGTACTACTGAGAAAATAAATCAGCTATAAATATATTCAAAAATAATCGGTCCTTTTAGAATATCTAAAATGTAACCTGTTTGATTACTCTTCACACAGCCAGTGTTTAGGCATGAAATTTTCCATGAATATATTCACTTTATTTTAATTTTTAGAGTTGACTTCTCTCTGGGACTATTCAAATCGATGCACCACACTCTTTCATAATATCTCAAAATGGAGTATTCTTGGTTTATGTTGCTGATAATGCTTTTAAAGGAACAGTTCGATAATATGAGTTCAATGCCTAAAATATTTTCCAAAATCACAATATAATAATTGCAAACGCTACCTGGTATCATACATATAAGGAAATAAGTCCAATTACTGAAGGGTATCTATTACGACTTTCTTGAATGCTAAGTTTGTACGGCGGGAAGGAAACAGTCGCGTGTTCTGACCTCAGATGGCACAAGGATTATGTGGTCATCTGGATCCTAATTAAGTCAGGTCAGAGATGCTCTAGCTTAGCCATCCTCATGACCTTACCTGCCCCCACGCTCAACGTAACTACTACTAGTTCATGTCATTTACATAAATCTGACAGCTCGGTAGATGCTTATTGTTACAAGAGCATAAAACAATTGTCTTAAGGAATTTCACGATATAGTTGTCTTTAGTCATTTCAGTAACATATGAGGCTGTTTGGAGCAACTATACTGTAATATTCATAAATGCCCCTTTTGTTCCAAAAATACATGTTTGGCTGTTCCTGTTTACATTATTATAACCGGATACTACAAAAAACCTGTGGTGACATCAGATTTCAAGAGAATCTGGTCTGTGTCTAGCTTCAAAATGGTGGCACCACAAACCAGTAATAGTCAATTAATAAGCACTTTGACATCATTTGTGTGAGAATATTTGTATTAATCCTCAAAATTTTAAATGAAGGTGAACTGTCTCTTTAATACCATGTGAGACTGCAGAGTTATCTTTTTTGTTGCTTGTGTGATTATTTTAATGTTTTGTTATATTCAGCTGTTAGGTGTTCTAGAAGCAGAAGTGAAAGCAGCACAAAACTGGAAGGGACGTGGATTACTTGATCTGTGCTCTGTAACTCCACAGTGAGTTTTGATATTTGTATTAATTAAATCATTTTACAATGGAAAGGAATATCTAAATGATTAAAATACTGTCGAAAAATCAAAAGATTTAAAAAAGGATTTTCGGGAAGATAAATATTAATTACAAAATATAAACACTGAACATAAATTCTGTTTCACATACTTTGTTTTTTAGTGGTGTAATAATCTGTTTCAGGGCAGGAGGACCATATTTTGTAACAGATATGTCTCGTGAGCTGTCTGTCTTTGATTACCAGCCATACTTTGTCAAATTGGTTGGCACAGAAGTCGCTTCAGAAGGATCTAACCTGGCACACGTAACAGCTTTATGTTACTGGGAAGGCCTGTATTCACCTTCTGCTGCCTCAAATATTAAAATTGATGATGCTGGTAACTTGATCGAGGAATATACACTGGAATCTGCTTCTCTGTACATAGACACAGAAGCCTCAGAATTGTTATCTGTTGCTGCAAGGTATCTGTTTAAGCATAAATGTGTGATATAAATTAAGATAAAAGCAGGTTCTTATCATCCACATGTATTTATACAACAGCTTTCAGTTTGAAGGTTTAATGCTGGGTTTTTTTCTTCTTTCAAAGTTGTTTCATCGCATTTAAAAAACCATTTAGAATTATTTCAGTCTAGTAAGGTGTTGTCTTTTTCATGTTGACTTACTTTAAGTTTAAGTGTAATTTCTTTTTTAATATATTTTTGTTTATGTTTGGCATTAATCTTTTTAAAGTTAAGTGTTCAGTCTTGAGCCTTAGGGAAGTGAAATAATCACATTATAATGTTTTTTATTGAAATATGAAGTATTTATCAATTTATTAGAGATGCCTTTCAGATGTCTACCTTTTTTAGTTTTGAATTAGAAGTTTATATTTATCTGAAATGTGATATAAGCTGTTGTGCTTTCAGAGGTCGATTGGCACATGGCAAATTCTTCATGTATGAGAGCCCTCATGGTGGAGTGATACTGTTCATACCTCCTGAATACACAGATCATATGGTGTCAGTTAACAGCAAGAAGCCGTTAAAGGCTCATGGTTCTAACTTGCAGGTATGTATTAAATGTACTTAAAGTCAATAAATAAGTATTGTTTAATAATAATAATCCTCCAGAGTGTCACCATCCTTTAAGATTACATATAACTCTTTATTTCATTCATGTTCCCAGTAATTATTTAATCACTTGTTGACTTATACATAAATATTACCTCAATGTTTGTGTCAAAAATAAAATGTTTCTGCAAAATTGAGCAAAAAGTAACAGCCATGTTGGATTGGTGATATTCATCCCCCAGAAATAGTGCATGTTTTTCAGATGAAGGTAGCAAATATATATGGACCAATAAATGAACGTTCATAGGTGTATGTGCCCAAATAAATGTCCATGAAAATGTCTTTGTTTGTGTATCTGCTTTTGTAATGAAAAATAATTTTATTGGACAATTTTGTAGAACATCATTTTATAGATTGAAGTAGTAGTGTTGTGCATGAAGAATAGCATTTGAAAACTGATACAATATGATCAAAAAAGGGTCTTTTATACACAAAATATGATTCCTAATTGCAATAAATAAAACATATGTAATAGCTGTGAATTAACAAATAGAATCAAACTTATTTAGTGGGTGAAGTCACACAATAAATGAGGGTTGTGATTTGGCTGATTGAGCCGAGCTGGTGTGTAATTAAGTTTGTGATCAATAAATCTACTCGTGGGTAAGTTGTGACCTTTAGCTAGTTTACTTTTTTGTGTGTAAATTACAAACTGTAAAAATGTGTGTTCAAATTATTTCAAAATATTTGATCAGTCAGTGGTGGATTTCAGGCTATTTCTCATAAAAATGCCCTGTCCTGAATCAAAGTCTGACCGTGTTGTACTGATTTTGTGTTATAGTGGTCGGCAATATAACAGGAGCCTACTGTACTGGAATGTACACCTTTGATAAAGGCATGAACCAATTTGTCATTTAAAATTTTATGTTTCATATTCATGAAAGCAGACTCCTAACACAAGCAACTGTTGGTAACCAGCTCCATATATCATTGCATATCTATATTGGTTTCATGTTTTCATGTCTTGAAAAGCTTGAATCTGTACTGAAAACTCCTTGATCAACCTTTTCTAGATTACTTTCACCAATTAATAATATTTATCAGTCAAATCTGTTATTGAGTTTTTACATATTTATTATTTGTGGTATCACTGTCAAGCTCTTGCTAGTAAGGGTGCTTTAGTAAATATACATTATTGTTATTATAACTGATATCTCATAATAACCCTAAAATAAATATATTTCAGATTTACTGTGGGCACGATTTCATAAGTCAACTAGGAGAAGCAGTAGATACATTCAGTTTACGATATCAGGTAAATCATTTTAAACTGTCCTTGTTTGTGGAAGGGACTTACCTTATTATCCGAAAACACTCAGTTTTCTATGAAGAAGTTATTCACAGATCTTAAAACCTTTTCTGCACAAATGCATGTATGCACATACACACCTGTTTACACTATAATGATGAATTATTATAATGGTGAATACATTGTAATACTGATAATGTTATTTGTAATCAGTATCATTAAACTGTGTTTTTCTTGTTTCTTGTAAAAGCACACAATTACCAAAGAAATCCATCTCCATTATCCAAGAGTGAAGATAATTATCTCAAACTTAACTGATCAGCCTATGAGATATGATCTGAGCTTCAGCAGAACATCATTAACAAGTGTCCAGAATGCCGGCTTAATGATCAGTCGGAGCAAATATGTGGATCAAGTGAATTCACCAGGAAATGGTAAAACAAATAATGCAGACAACCACACACCTAGTACAACAAAGGTGTCGCTTGTTGGTTCCAATTTTGATGTGCCAGTAAATAACATGGTAGATTCCGTACATGAGGCAAGTATCGCAGCTGTGAACCGGATTCATGTTAGAGAAAGTATCAGAGTGGGTGAAGGAAACGCCGTGGCTAAAAACCAAGTTTCGGTGAGATCAGCCTTAGAGTTTGGAAAAGATTCAGACGTGGAGGTTATACCGTACTCTGTTACAGATGTGCAGTGTACCTCATTGATTCGATCTCCACCTGCTGTGCCAGAGAGAAAATCATCCATAACCATGCCAGCACAATCAAGAACAACCGCTGTGGAACACACCATGCAGTTAAATGGCAATGCCATAAAAACAACTGCAATGCCATTACCACCTCCTCATTTTTATGCAAGCAATTTGTACGATGGCCTCAGTAAGCATCCCACCAAGAAATGTGTACCAACTAATAAAAATGTTAGAGGTGTACAGACACGGGGGCTTCATACAGAAGTTCCATATGGAGAGAATTTGTCCCATCCCAAAGAAAATTTCACTGTAAAGGATAGCATATTGCTGACTGTTAAAGGTTCAAATAATCTAAAAGACAATGCTATTTCAGTATCACAATCTGAGAAGGAAGATTTTGGGAGGCCTATTCATAAGATGGACCAAAACTCAAATGAAACAGTAACAAACAGAAGTAATCTGAATAGAGCAACATCTCTGTTGTCAAACACACACGTTGAGCAAGTGAAACAAGTTGATAAGAGCAGGAATAGGAAAACTGATGTAACATCTAGCGAATCATGTGACATGAGTTCAACTCAACTAGAGCATGGTTTCGCATGTCATTCATTGCAGGACTCAGGGAATACATATTCTCTTCCAAGATCTGTTTCTAAAACAAAAGACTACTTTTTATATCCATCTAGCTGGCATTCTTTGCCACGATCCTTTGGTAAGAATAATGGTACAAAGCTGTCCAAAGAAAAAACATCACCCTTGTCAATTAATGAAAAGCTATTAGCTGGTTTCAGTGACCTCAGAGGGGTGTCCGTGCCTATTTTGAACAGTTTACACACACCATATATGGTACGTAAAAAGACAGCATTGCAGAAATCATTAAGTTTGAAGTGTCTCCGGTCTGACTCTCCCATTTGTAATGGTGCACCTATTCAATCAGCTTTCACCCAGACTTCTGACTCATCTTTTCCCAAACCAAGCAGGTTTCGTGAACAAAAGGTATCTGCTTCATTATTCAGAAACACTATCGGGATTAAGCCAGAATGCAGCAGTAAGCTTCACCGTGTTCATTTAAATGATACATTATTATCTCTATGTGACATGGAATGGGATCACCAGCTCACTGGTGGATGTGGTTACTATATGCAAAATAATGATGAGTGCCGATTGTCAGGAAGAGATGCATCAACATCTGACAGTACAGGCAGAGGTCATGAACCCAAAGCTAAATCGGCCAAAGAAATATTTTGTACCACATATTCAAATATTTTAGAGATGGTGAATGTGGAAGGAGCACTTAGCAGTCAGAAAGGTCTTGATTTATCCTTAGTACGGGAGGAAAATGAAGATCCAAGTACAACATCTAGTGTTGTATCAGCCAAACCAGTTACTCCAGCAGAAAACCTGAATCAAACCCAAGAGATGCCTAGTGATCTAGAGTATAAATTAGCATTCAATATTACAGCGCAATCTTCAAGTTTTACTGATGTACTAGAGAACTCATCACTTTCATGTACTGATAATCAAAAATATAACATAATCCCATCTTCAGCACCTGATATAAAAGTTGTTCAGCCCATTCAGTGTTTGGCAGCAGATGTAATATCTTGTCAAGACAATCATCTACTAATACCAAAACCTCTGATGAGGAGACGAAGATGTAGGTCTCGAGTTGCTGCTCATCGAGCTGCTGCCATCCCTTTGATAGCTGTAATCTCTGACAGCTTGATCCCTTAATTTGACCTTGTAATCTCACCTAGAGATAAAACAAATTGAGAGCACAGATTAGATGTTTGATGATGTCATAACTGTAAATGGCATGAAGTAGCATGCCAAGATCAGGATCAGAGATTCCAGATGGTAATGATATCAGGGCACCTATCAAGATGAAAGGAGGCAAGGAATTGGTTGCACCTACAGCTGGTTCTGAATTATGATCTCATGATCAACTACCAAAGAAAGCATTACAACTGCTGTCCAATCACTGATCATCACCAACCATGTTATTGTACAGATAGATGTTGATGCTGTTTGACAAATAATGGCTTAAAATTTTAAGTGTTACTATCAGTAATTCAAAACGTGAAGTAATCTGACACTACCATTGTTTAAGCCCATCCCCCCCCCACCACCACATTACTGAACACTAAAGCAGATCAAATGTTACAGCGTCATCCAGCTCCATTTGTAGCTTATGATGCAGATTAAATGATGTTTTGTATATATAAATTTTGCAAGTCTGTCTACATGAAGCATGAGGACGAACTCCCATTTGCAGCAAGATGGAGCCCTAATGATTTACATGTATGAGTTGCTTGTAAATACTAGAGCTGAAACAAATTAGCTTCACATATGAATTGTCTTAATGGTTCCAGCATGGAAAGTGAATTTGTTGACTTGTTCTTGATAGCCGATATTTATGTTACCATATTCTTTGGTACACGTATTTAATTTATTATTGCAATTGTTGTAAGAAACATTCAAATTACATATGTTATTATTTTTGAATTTATTCTAAATACAGCTGAATTGATTTGTAATTTTACATTTTATTTTTTACCAAATTGATAACTGGAATATATTATTTAACTCCTCTTACGTGCTTATCAACAAATTGGACATATCAGTATTTACTATATACATGTATATATATTAGTGTGTGAGTCGGTGAGATATTTGTAACTGTCATCATTTAAATAAGTGAATTAGCATTTATAAGATATATGAATGTATATATTGATGTTTCTGTCTTCATAAAGATATATAACATTCCAGACTGGTCATTCTGTGTAGTCATATTTATATTAAACGTGTTTCACGTCACTGGTTCAGTCATTGCATTTTAGTATTAATTATATTTAATTATTTATTTTTATTTAGCTTGATTTTTATGTGTTGGTAAATTTATTTTGCAGATAGATAGTATTTTTTAAATAATTTATTGTTGTCATGATCATGAAACTTATAATTATTTTTGTAATCTTTTTATTCATAATTGTTTGTGTTTCTGGAATTTAATAATGCTGCAATCATTTGTGAATTGCCATCTTACCTTTTGATGAACATTTGTATAATGTTTATTTTTAAAAATACCTAGGATTAAATAAATGGTAAAATTAGCCACCTAAGTGTGTGTGCGTGTGCGCGAGGATTTGTTTCACCCCAATACATCATGCTCGTATATTATGCCTCGCGTCCAAACTGAAAAGATATGCCCACTTGTTACCATAGGCTCATCCACAGTACTAGATAATTAGCTTTCTATGTACTCTGTGCATCCAAAGTTTGGGCATTCTTCTATCTATAAACCATGGCCACATACATTTAATAATTAAATAGAAACAACTCACAATGATCATCTTACGGGTATTGAATTATTGTTTGGCACCTCAAAGAAAATATTTTGTTTCCCATGGGTTTTTCTTCCTGAAAAGGGGATAGGTATAGACAGGCTTTATTTTCAATTTACAAAATGTAGAAAATATGCGCCCTTTTTGTAGAACCGTTGCCATCTGACATGACGATGTGAATGGATAAAAGCAATGATCACATAGATTATAATTCAATGGGTTATTACTGTAACTTTGATATTTATGCATGATATCTTGTATTGAAAGTGAAATAACGTTTGTTTTCGAAATCAGCTATTCGTGCAATGTTTACTACATGTAAATGTCAAGGTTGTTAATACTATAATGTAATACATTTTTTATTTAATAATATACAGGTGATACATATATGAATGGTTCCCAGGTACGGGTAAAAATAATATTTCCAAAACTTGCAAATTGCCTTTTACAGCTACATTAAATATTAAAAAAATCTTCATTAACATCAATTTACATGTATGTATGTAACTCTTTTAAGAACATCGTGCAGTACTATTGACGGCACAATATTCCTGTTCTTGTATTTTTGTTGATTTTCGAGCATTTGACCGTGTTAATTTGTTGTCACTATTATCTTTTCGGTATAACACGTACTCATTTAGCATTAATTCAGATAAGTCCACTTCTGTATTTGTTTATTCCATAAACAACGTACGCCATTAAATTGACAATTTATATATGTCTTTTATTATCGTTGTATGTAAATGATATCTGAACAAATTGTTATTTAATTGAAACATAAGCTGCTATATATTAATGTGTATAGGAACTACTTATTAAAGATTGACGATGTGTGCTTGTCAGCTCCTATTAGAATTAAACGGCTAATAAATATTTGGGAAAATTTATTGATCATAATATTTTATATAATTCTGTAAAATCGAAATGTATGTCCTCATACTAGCTACCAAATAAAAACAATCTTAATATTGCTCTAGTTTATACCGATAGTACCAATATATTATGCGGATCCTTCTCTCCCTTGTTTAAAGATCACGACATTACACATCAACTTATACATTACTTTTTATACGTAAGCGCGAATTAACATGTTTCTACGCAAAATGTCTTTATCCTATTGCCTCTTTTTATTGTTAAACATTATGGTGCGACTATTCGAAACAATGTGAGTGTGCGTGCATGTGTGTGAGTTTGGAGTTGAATACAACACTGTTTCACAGCATACTCAATTATAGGTGATATGTGTACCAAGTAAATATTTGTATCGTCACATATTGGAAGCCAAATTACGTAAATCATGTTATTCATTTCCACAAATATTGTTTTCTTCAAAAACAGAAATTTAAATAATAACTTTGGGTTGGACACTACTCAAAATAATTAAGGGGGAAAGTTATCGTTTTCAATTATTCAGCTTATTCATTATTATAGGTTTTATGTGATACATCGGTATTATCTAAGTCATAATATTAATGCAATCATACCATTTAATACCATCAATCATCATAATATTTAATAAAAGTGGAAAAACAACAGTATATTTTCTAAATACATTTTGTGTTATTTGATCAATCATTCACATAGTCATCTTAATGATTTGGCAATCTTCTGATCAGTCGATCAATGAGATTTTGAGGGATGTTCGCCAATCCTCAACGAGGGCTGTCCTGATGTCATTAACTGTCCTTGGAAGATGGCCACGAGCTCAAACATACTTCCCAACCATGTCCTAACAATGTTCTAATAGATCTGGGACCGGTGAAACAGATTATTCTAGCTTTGATGTCGATGCCATCCTCCTCAAAGAAATTCACAGAGATACGAGTTATATGTCTGTACAAGCATTATCCTGCATGGAAATAGCCTTACCATAGATGTCTGTGCGACTCCCTAAACATATACCAGCCCATGCCATCACTGAGCCATTACCAAATCCATCCACTTCCACCAAACTACATGTTACAAACCACTCTCCCTGACGTCTCCACACTCTCATTCGATCATCAATTGTGCAATACAGTGGAACGACTCTTATATGAGAACAGCACAGTTGTCCCTTTAGTGGTCTGCTAATTCTGAACTTCTCCGATATGTCCAACTTGACAGGAAGTCATCCATACTGAACAGACGCCAGGAGCCTACGTGCAGTCACCTGACAAGGGGATATTTCCCCCGCCAACTCCGTCGTATAGCAACTGAAAATACATCCTCTCTCCAGCATTGGTATCGGAAGGCCACGGTCCTGGGCCTCAACTTCCTCCCTAACAGGCAAGCAGACACCCAGCTGCACCGATATAGCGAATACTCGTCATAACACAATCTGTCCACACTGCCAACTGGATATTAACTCAATACATTATCTAATCGACTGCCCAGCTCACCCTATCTGCCATCAACGACGGAAGGACCAACTAATCTCCCAGCAACACAGCTGAACTGACCACAACAGTGCCGCCCTCCTCATCAGAAAGGTCAGCATCATCCCATACACTATTCTTCCTTTATTCAAGAAGGATTCACCCACCTCCCACTAATACCACAAACCAGTATGTATTCTACTTCCAGAGGTTGTGCCCAGTAAGCGACAGGATCAACATACAGTCTATTGTATATAGCATTTTAACGACCCTCAGTTAAATACAAATGTTGTCGATCTGTAATAAATAAAAGGGCCGGAGTTTCATTATTGCGAGTCTCAGTCGTATAAACGGTTAACATTATATATATGTATTTCATATTGATACAACTGTGCATTGACCTGAAAGAAAACTAGACCGTGCACGCCCGCCGATTTGTTGGCAAAACAGGTCCCAACTTCCGGTTAGGGCAAAAAGGAAAGCAGACTGCTTAAATCAGGTTTACAAACATGGTAAATTCTTGTTGTGCCGTTGGTTGCATTGTATTGTTGTCAATCCATAACAGTCCACAATTAATTATATCGAGGACTTAATGTTGGTATTTAGAACTGTAACGGACCGGAAACAGTTTAGAGAATAAGCCAGATGGTCAAGATTGTATCTGTGATTTATTAATAATATACTTGATGACAATCTACAAACATCACATTGGCGACGAGGTTATTCGAACTCTATCTGTGTTAATCGTTATCTGTGTGTACACGATGGCAGGTGCATTGCCAATATTTCCAACGTTGGAGTGTGAGGACTTAAATAATGCCGGTCCACGTTGGACGAAGTGGTTGGGTCGTTTTGAAGTGTTGTTATCCGCCATGGACGTTCGTGATACGGAACCAGAGAAGAAAAGAAAAGCTTTGCTATTGCACTATATGGGTGCAGAGTGCTATGACATTTATGAAACTTTGAAGAACGAAGAAGACGATTACAGTGCTGTCAAAACGAAAATGAATGACTATTTTGTGCCGAAATATAACAGTGAGTTTGAAAGATACATTTTCAGACAGGCAAGTCAGAATGAACGTGAGAATTTGGTTCAGTTTTGCACAAGATTAAAGCAATTGTTTGTCAATTGTGACTTTACAGAAGGCACAGTGGAAAATTAAGTAAAAACGCAAATGATTCATGGCTGTACGTCCAAAAGCTTGAGAAAAAAGGGCTGTCAAAACCTATGGACTACTGTTAGATCATGGTAAATCGATGGAGCTAGCGCTTTCTCAGTCTCATGCAATAGAGGGTGGAATGACAGTCGAAACGGCAAATCGTGTGCATAAACAAACTGGTGTCAAGGGAGGTGCAAGACGCAAATATTTGCTGAAAAAACAGTCTAAATAATTATTTGACAGATTTTCTAGTGGCTCGCGCACTTGTTTCAACTGTGGTGGTCAGTACCCACATGAAGATGAGTGTACAGCAAAACATCGTCGTTGTTACAAATGTGAATCGTATGGACACTACTCGCAATTTTGTAAGCGAAAATTTCCGAGAACAAAACAACATGATAAATGGCACAAGAAGTCTCGAGAACAAACAAATAAAGTTTCTATCAGCAACGTCGCAGGTAATTATGATAGTGTTCTGATTATTCACTGGCAGTACGAAAATGTGAGGAGAAAATTCCTGCAATTAACATTCAACTAGCTGGGGTAGATGTTATGATGTTCATAGACAGTGGAACTAGTGTAAACACTGTGGATGTGAAAACTCATAAAACACTGTGAACATTCTAAAGAATTTTGTGAGTTATCAAAATCAGACACGAAATTATTCCCTTACGCATCCACAAAAGCATTAGACTTGAAAGCAACATTCAGTGCAACAATTACATCGCCTAAAACTGGAGTAAAATTTGATGATGAATTCTATGTTGTGAGTGACGCTAAAAGCTGTTTACTGTCATATGACACTGCAAAGCTGCTGAAATTAATCTCAATCATCAATGTTATAGAAGATTCAAGATCAAATGTGACAAATAAAATTATACATGATTTTGATTCAATATTCCTCGGGCTAGGAAAACTGAAGGATTTCCAGCTACAACTGAATATTGATGATACAGTGGAACCTGTGCATCAAAACACAGACGAATTCCTTTTTCAACAAGACCACAAGATGAAGCGGCAATCAAACAGCTATATGAGGATGACATATGTGAAGATCCTCAAAATACACCGACTCCTTGGGTGTCACCTATAGTGGTAGTACCTAAACCACGTGATCCTGATAACATCAGACTGTGTGTTGATATGAGGGCTGCTAACCAAGCCATAGGAAGAGTCAAACATCCAATGCCAACTGTTCATGAGTTGATACATGATCTGAATGGTTGTTGTGTATTTACAAAATTGGACCTCAATCAGGGCTACCACCAGGTGGAGCTGCATCCTGACAGCCGATACATCACTACGTTTAGTTCACATCTAGGACTGCACCGTTACAAGCGTTTACATTTTGGTGTAAATGCCGCCAGTGAAAATTTTCAACAAATCATCGAGCAAGTGTTACATGGGCTTGATGGAGTAAAGAACATTTCTAACATCATCATTGCCAGTCGGAATGATGTAAAACATGAGAAACACGTCCGTGCATGTCTAGAACGTCTCATGAAGAAGGGCTTAACACTCAGACCGACAGACTAGCGACAGGTGAAGTCTATTCTAGGCATGGCGAATTACGTACAAAGATACATACCTGGCTTAGCCTCTCTTGTGAAACCACTTAGAGAGCTCACTCGTAAGAATAGTCTGTTTGAGTGGACCGGTAAGTGTGAAGATGCCTGGTTAAAATTGAAGGACAGTTTGACAAGTGATACTGTCATGTCGTACTTCAATCACAAGTTAGAGATCGAGTTAGTGGTCGATGCATCACCCCATGGTGTTGGTGCTATTTTAACCCAGATACAACCCACTAAAGATGGCCGTAGAGATGTTCAAATTGTCGCATATGCATCACGTGCACTGGACGACGTAGAATCTCGTTACTCGCAAACAGAGCGAGAAGCTCTAGCTGTTCGATGGGGAGTCGAACATTTTCATCTGTATCTGTACGCATAAAATTTACAGTGTTCACAGACCACAAAACATTAGTCAGCATATTCTCAAATGTTGTCGCTAAGCCATCTCCTCGCATTGAACGATGGTGTTTACGTCTGCAGCAATATACATTTAACACAGTGTACCGACCCGGCGCTGATAATCCAGCATGTCGCGCCACCCAGTCGCATCTACAATTGAGCGTGGCAGACAGGTCACAGAAGAATATATCAACTATATTGTCGCATATAGAAGTAATTCAAGCCACACAACAGGACACCATGCTGCAAAATGTGATCAAATGTCAACAAACTGGGCTATGGCATGAATTTAAAAACTGTGAAGAAATGTCAATATACGGAAAATTGTCCAGTGAACTTAGAATTCTGTTACGAGGACACCGGATTGTTATTCCTGTAATGATGAGGCGTAAAGTTGTACAAATAGCTCATGAAGGTCATTAGGGATTGGTAAAAACAAAGTCCCTGTTGAGAGCTAAGGTGTGGTTTCCCTACATGGATAAGCTCACCGAAGACATAATGAAAAACTGTGCTACATGTGCTGTCGTCACTAAAGATGAACGTCTACAACCGTTACAAATGTCACAGCTACCTGATAAAGCTTGGCAGTGTCTGTGTGCTGATTTTTGTGGGCCATATCCTAGCGGAGATTATTGGCTAGTAGTTCTTGACGAATATTCACGATTTCCTGTGGTGGAGCTGGTGAGATCCACATCAGCCAGAAGTGTAATCCCAGTATTTGACAAAATATTTGCAACACACGGAATGCCAGAAACATTAAAAACTGACAACGGACCGCCATTTCAAGGATTTGAATTCCGTAAATTCATGTAATATTGTGGTATACGTCATCGTCGGATTACGCCACTGTGGCCAAGATCTAACGCGCAAGCAGAAAACTTTATGAAACATTTGAACAAGGCAATTAAAAGTGCTACTGTGGAAGGGAAGTCGTGGAGACAGGAAATGTACAAATTCCTACGAAATTACCGCGCAACGCCACATGTGACAACAGGTCGACCACCTGCAGAACTCTTGTTTGGTTCGAACATAAAAGTGCTATTACCCGAACTATTGATACGAGTTGAAGATAAAGAACTGCAAACTCGGGATGCAGAGCAGAAACAGCAATAAAAACAGTATACAGATGCCAGAAATTGTGTACGACCGAACATTCCTCTCCATGTTGGGGATACAGTGTTAATGAAACAAACGAAAACAGACAAATTGTGTCCAGCATATAATCCAGCACCAATGTCTGTGGTGCAAGTGAAAGGGAGCATGATAACAGCAAATAGTCCTGTTCTTGGCAGCAAAACAAGAAATTCATCACATTTCAGGAAAGTGACTAACCATGATGTTACACCTGAAACCGAGTCAAATAATAACAGTGAACAATGATGAACTTAATCAAGACAGTAGTCATAATTTAAACGTGACAGATGTCTCAGCAGGTCGTCCAAAGCGACGCACCAGAATGCCAGTAAGATATAAAGACTTTATTTCTAAGTGATATATATATATATATATATATATATATATATATATATACTATAGTTTTATACAACTATATGTGTAAGAATGAAGCTGAATGGAGTGAATGTAATTATGATGTAAAATGAAGTACATTGTTCTGTAAGATTTTATAATTTGTTTTATTAGAGTTAGTTTCAAAATATATATATATATAATAATGTAGCTTATCAATTGACTTGAGATAAATCATTATCTAGGTGTAAAATTCAGTGTTATCGTCGGATATTCAAAATTTGAATTTAAGATTGTTCGAAATTTACCTATTACAAATACTTGTTTAACTTGAGTGAAACATATATGAAATGATACATTTTCAATAAAGGTAGGGGGGGGGGGGTGTAATGTTGTCAATCCATAACAGTCCACAATTAATTATATCCAGGACTTAATGTTGGTATTTAGAATTGTAACGGACCGGAAACAGTTTAGAGAATAAACTAGATGGTCAAGATTGTATCTGTGATTTATTAATAATATACTTGATGACAATCTACAAACATCATATGCATAACCCGTGGAAGTAATACAAGAGGATAATATTTTCATCGGTAAGGAACACATTTAAAATAGCTGTTAAAGTGTTTTGTTGAGGGAAATTAAGCTTAAATATCACAGGTCAATGTTTGCCAAACTAGTCAAAATGTCAGTGTTATTTAGTAAAATCAATTTCAGTCAGAGATATAATTTTTTCCCTAGAAATAAAGCTACAGTGGTTTTAAAACTTGCTTTGCTAGCATCTCACATCCCACAGCTTTAATCGAGAAACTTCGGAAAACTTCCGAGTGTGACGTCATTTTTGACAAACATAGACGCCAAACACTTCCCGTGGCATTGTTTAACCTATGTAGTATGTTACGTGTTCTATACTTTCTTTGTTAAACGTATAAAATGGTTTATTGTGCCGCATATAACTGCCAGAACAAGACCGATTGGCTCCGAAACATGAACAGAGTGTAGTGAAAGCCAACTTGCCAACTTACCACTTCGAAGAACGTATTTTCGTTATTTCGCCGTCTATGGAAGATCAGTTTGATATGACATGAAGAGTGTCAGGCTCACAGAAGATGGTATTCCAACCATATTCGACAAACTGGGTAATGCTAATTAAGTCCAAATGAATCAGCAGTTTGATGGAGAAACTGAATAGAAGACAGATATGTATGAGCGATAATAGGATAATCTTGGGAGAAAACTATTGGATATTCACCAATTCACGCATTCGTGAATAAAGTAAAATTATTTGGTATTTTAAGGGGGAGAGTGTTTCTGCAATTTATGTCAATAATAATATTGGGGTGCTGTTTCGCTAAAGCCTTTATAGTTTTAAAACATGTTTAGCAACTTTAGGTGCTACTAGCAATTTGCTAGTACAATATGTATTGTTTCTAGTATTTGTTTTATTATCATTCTGGCTCTTATGCTAGATGGACGAAAATACTCAATTTGTAATTTTATTATACATGTGTATTATATATTTCACTGTATCATAATCCAAATGTATATGGAATTTTATATTTTGAAAGAAATTGATTGAATTGAATTTTAATAATAAATGTCCGTATTCATAGATTCAAAACCCGAAGCGCAGCCGCTTCTAGGTTGCTTTTTGCTTTTCGGAAGTCAGCACTGTTTGGTCATGGCGGCCCAATCAAACACCACTGAGTGTTCGGACTAGTTTTCTTTCAGGTCAATGTAGCTGTGTTTATATTGTAGTGAGATTTGAATTGAATCACACACATGAAAGTCTCACACGAACACCATACCATGTTGGCTCGATGAACAGTTAAAATTGAATTGCTGAGTAAATATGTCTTTTGGGATAAAACAAAAGATGTGTGACTATAGCATAAGAAAAAAATTCGAATAAAAAGTGAACGTTCAGTCTGGCAGAGAAATCACCCCTTTTATATGACAATTGGTACGACTAGCCTAAAAGACCCATCATAATTGTAAGATCAAAGTGAGTTAAGTACACAGCTAGTAAAGAATCCATATATCAGATGTTTCATGTGGCTACCAAGCGTATCCGGAAACAAACCTACTAATTACTATATTCGAAGAATTGTTGGTTTGGATTGGGGTTCACTAATACGCGCTCGGCAAGCATAATTTTTTTTTAAATTATTTGGATATTTTTTTTATTATATGATTAATTATATAATCAGTACGTTACTGAGAAAGTACATTCATTCTGTTTGTTATTCAAAAGTGTATAGCATAGGTGAAGAAATATTATATGTAGGTTAATTATCCGCATTATATTTAATTAGGATTCATGGTATCAAGTGAAAAATTGTGTAGTTGTAATGAAATCACAGTTAATTGAATCATTCTCTATAAAAGTGAATCGTTTTGAGATGAAAGACTGAAAATAATATGGGCCCGACTTTAAAAACAAATTAATATACATCACTTTTAGATAACGCATTTTCATAATTTTAAATAGTTGACCTGTGAGTCTGGTTTACTACATTCTAACTGGATCCAGTGCAAATAAATCCCGGAGTGGTCCCTTTCAGGCCGGGAACGATATATGAAAATTCTCGCCTGAGGGGAATGGTGAATGCAGCTAATAATGTGTGCTGTCTGCCATTTATGATCCATATCGTGACCAAAAATCGAAGCATTTGACAGACTCATCTAGGATACAAAGATCACGCAACGGAATATTTAATATGTTTCTATTTTCAAACTTATTGACACCCGTAGCTTTGTTCCAAGCACATCTGTTGGACCTATTCATTAAGTAATATCTACACGATGAGTTTCCAGTTTACATTTAATAGAAATCACGTTATGATTAGAAGGATTAATCGAATAATAATGTATTGGCTATTGCATAAAAGACACTGCTATGTGTACAAAATGATCAATACATGAAATGTGATTAAGAGCACCATTAGTATAAGTGTTACCATCTTTAGCAGATGGACTATCTCATGCAACATGCATATGACTCCCGGTCATAAATTTTCTAAGGTGATTACAGTTCATGTTGTCTCTGGCAAAACTGATATTAAAATCACCAGCTATAATATATGTATGCGTAACAATTATGTTCGTTTAGAGTACACCATTACATTTAAACTTCGCAATAATCGGAGCTAACATGTACGTGTTTTCAAATAGTTGTCGACATGACATATTTACAGACAGAACTAGAACAGTGTATATAGGATTCAGTCGTGAAATGACCCCTAATAGACGACTATGTGGTATATCTATATGCATGTGACCTATTTTGCGATAGATTAAAAAAATGAATGTTGCCGGTATGATAATTGTTGACATTTCTTAAACACGACAGCAGTTAGTATATAATGTTTATTGTCCGTAAATAGGGACAAATGTAGACAAAGGGGACTCTGGAATAAATCCAAAATATGCCATTCCGAAATCATCGTACATCTACTCATTCACTGTAGCATAAACTTTTATATATACTGCCACACACACACACATATAAAACAATAAATTACACAGCATTATTTCAAAACTAGCAAATACACCAAGTTACATGGCTAACATATATTTAGAACACGTAATAATTCCAGCATTTCCAACAAGATTTATACATAAAGATATAATATACAAAGTGGCTATAGGTTCGGACCCGGACGTGCAATTTTATAGCTATTGGTCCGGCACATTTCCATTTTCCGTGGGGTATATAGTCTGATAACCAGCATGTGGACAGGCCATTTCCCTTTTACTTGTGGTTTCTCTTCAATTCATCCCATTTCTTCTAAATCCGTAGCGGCAGGTTCGTCAATAGCTTACTTTGAGTAGCCAAAACAGTAAAGTAACAGGCAGAATATAAATTTCTTATCGTTTATTATAGGAAGGGATATATATATATATATATATATATAATATATATATATATATACTATACTTCAATGCAGGATACTGTAGCGAAATGTCCGCCGTGCGATATCGGCGGCAGTCGGATCCAGACAGTAGTTTCATAAATATCCGACATAAAACAATACATTTGTAAGGTGTTCTATCCTGTACATCTCAGTGCCAGTGATATAGTAGTTTAGCATGTCCGATATTCTACCGGATATTCGGGAAGCTGCGCATGCCCAGTTGAAGTGCCGGAGCTATAGCTATTTTGGTGTACGTCCGGGTCCGGACCAATAGCCACAGCCTATAAAGTATTCCTTTAGAAAATAAATAAAATCCCAATATATTGATATAAATAACTGCACGTAGTATGTCTCTGTGGAGCTATAACCTTATTTGTGCTATGTTCTACAAATACCTCTAATATATATATATAGGGTTAGAAGCTAATTATAATCCACTGTTAGTCCACAGGACTAGCAATTTGAAATATGTACTAGTTCTGACAGTAATTCACTAGTTCTGACAATGCCAAATAAAGTTGATTTCATAATGTGAAGTTGGATGGTGTTGCAGTATTATAAATGTGCAATGCATGTCGGGTGTTAAGTGCGGAATATAAGCTACCTCTTCCGCACATAACATCCCACAGTCAAGCCATATTTTGATATAAATTAACTATAAGCATAACTAACCAAGTTATGAATATCTGCAGCTATGCCTATGTTTAATAAATTAAAGACTAATGCCTAAACAAATGTATACAATAGCTACGAGACGGAACTTTATAACTCACACCACATACATTTTAAGATATAATACATAAAAGTGAATGATACCTACTCTAGAAGTAGCTGGATATTAAGGCGGGATAATATCCCTTTCGCTGATAGGATACTGCAAGGATCCCGTACTGAAACCAGAGAGCTTAATTATAAACGGTCTTTGCTGAAACCCTCCCCGCATTGGGGCCAAACCGACCCGACCTGACTCAAAGCCAAGACATGCACATCCCTGGTGAAACACACTCAGCAAATAAGACTGAAAGCGTCACAAATGCACTTAAAAGTCTATTTTGAAGAAAACAAACTACAAGTGATTGGTAGATGATCCCAAAAGAGCATCTGGTTTCAACTGCTGAAGCCTGGGTCCATTTCTGTTTCCATGTGAATTCGTTAGGGGGAAAAAACCAAGGCAGGGTGATAATATGGCGAGCGTTAATTTCGAAACACACACACACAAGTGTCTGGAGACAATGCCATCAGGCCAGAAGTGAGCATTAAGTACTACACATATGTCATTAGCCTGTTATTACTCTGTACGATTTATACTATGAGTCTTCGCGGGAGACTCATTCAAGTTCAGATCCCTCAACGTTCTCAGATGCTACAAATTGTTGAAATTAGTCGTCGGCAATGTAATTATGTCCATGGAAGATGAACAGTTCATGACCCCTAGGGCCAGAACCTAACGTGGTGTTCACACGAGTGACGTATATAACACTAGGTTTATCTCTGGAATAATCGCCGTGATTCCGTATACCTTTCTGGTTGATTAGTTGCAACAGACTGTTTTCCTGGATCTGGATCAGTGATAGGCCGGACCGGATGATTTACTCTGACGGGCTGCTTTCCGAACATCCAGGTTTAGTGGACGAAGGCGTTGCAGCACCAGCAAAGCTCTGTTTGTAAGGCTGGCAAACGTGTACTATCTGCCTTCCTAGTCAGCAAGGAAAATTATTCTGTTTTTCCAGGTTTCACATCGGGCAATTTATTCAAATCCACAGTAATAAATGTCACATGGAATGACTCGTTACAGTACTTGGTACACGACCGTTTAATGTTCTCAAGAATGTAATCTATATTCTTTTCCTGGACACCTCTACACCTCTAACGGTTCTGCGAATAATGTGTGTAAATATGCCGGTAACGAGTTGCACAGTTTCAGCTAACGTTCATTTGTGGCTTATTCGGGGCAATAGAAATAAATCAGCACACACCTGATATTGTCAACTGGATGGCTGCGTATACGTGAACAACTCATTGACAACTAACTTAGGCACGTCACTAACCCGGAGGTCGACATCACTGGTATTTGGTTGTACACAATCATTATTGCATTATTTATATACGCTTTTAATATTACAGTATGTAATTTTCATTCAAATTAGGGCGTCTCCGTGGTTACTCTGATTGCACGTTTGGGCACAGGTCTTTACAACATGGGTTCGAGCCCTAGCCAAACCGAGTCTGAAGAATGTTTCATCTTCCACTTCCCCTCATTACATTTGCCCATTTACCGTACCGTGTGAAACATCTTGGCCACAAAACAGGAACAGTTAGTGGATGTTTTCATATTCATGAAAATCAAATAATCATTGCTGGTTGGGTTTTAATTCAATGCAAATTACGGGAAAATACACAATTTTCTGGATAATTCTGAAATAGATATTTAAAAAACACGTTTTTATATGTTAATTAACGTTTAACCTGAATGATGATCCAAGATCTAGAGTGTTCAAATTTAATCTCTTTTAAACACTCCATCAGTCAAATTGATATATGGATAAGTCCGAGAGACATATTTTGTCTGACCAGATACCGCTACCTGGATCAATAATGAATGTAAATTCGTGTACTCAGCTGGACGAATATACACAAACAGCGAAACTCCAGATTGTGGATTCGAATCTGGTTGTGGAATATTTCCCAGCTGTGACTAGTGTCCAAATTAAACACCCAAGTCAACTCTACGATAACATGACATTTTATTGCAATACAAAATTGTTCCAATAAGAAAAGATGTAATCAGAATACAATTATCCAAAATGTCCTTTATAGCTTTGCCCTTAATTCCTTGGATAAGAACAGCATTGTATAAATTAAACATATACACCTGTGCTCATCGCCAATTAACCATCGTATATTTCACAATCTCCATCACAGATCTGAGCAATAGCTATCCTATTATCAATATCGTACAAACGTAAGTAATGAGATTACAAAGAAAGCTTCTCGATTTTGATTCATATGCGACCATTTTTTCCTGAACCAAAAGACAACAATTAATTCACTCTTTCTGCAAAAGATTAGACGGAAATTCTAATGTCGTCTACGTCTTAATAAATAAAAATATAAGCTCTCGATATAGAAGTCAGATGGCTGCAGGTAAATAACCAAAACAAATGCCTCCGCATTTAGATTCTCCGTGAACGCTACTTGATGACGATGATGATTGATGTTTTACGGCCGCTTCTGGGGACATGGTAGGCTAAATAGGCCGAACGACCTCCAAAGGCGAAGACCTTCAAAGCGAAGTCAAAGATGAAACATCCTTTAGATATGCCCACACCGAGATTCGAACTCAGGCGGATGTGATCTAGCTGTGGTCCAATGCGTTACCAACTAGACCACGGAGGCGCCCCTGAATGTTAATTGAACTGATGGCGCTGGAGAGTCCTGATCTTGAGAAGTTTATTATATTAATTGTCGGTATCAATACGTTGACCGAAGATCATTCTTATTTGACATGAGGTAGTTAATGGTACGTATATCTAAATATCTAGAAGTTTTATTCTCTATAGCAGTTTTGTTGGTAACAGATGTTAACATATTTTGATCACGTGACTATCTTCGTCACAACCGTTCCCGAATGGTCACTCTATTATTAAAATTACATACAAACATATTAGAGCGCCTCCAGTGTCTAACTGTCGTAGGGTGGTTGGGCACAGATCTTTGCAATCTTCGTCTTATTACCCGACAAGAGCACTCGGCCCATTTAGCCTACCATGTGTATAAAAGTGGTCGTAAAAATAAAAACTCACAAACATGCAGACATTTTTAAAAAAACAGTCGTTTAGAGATAAAAATGGGGCCAACTTAAAACCACAATCTCCCGAAAACGAATTGATAAACATAAACCATTATAATATTACAAGAGCGGTACAACCAATTTATACGGGATCACCTGTTTAAAAGCCTCGTATTTACGAATTTGGCCAATAACCAATGTTGAATCATTGGGTAGAGAAAAGTGTGCCCGCATTTTGTGATCTGCAGTACCGCTCATTTTTTTCTCCCGATTTTCCTCTAATAGAATCACGTCAGGGAGTTGCGAGTATAAGTGCGGAAAGTTTTAATGTCAGCCGCTGCATTTTCAACGTTAGAGCCGACATTCTAGTGGTATTAATTGGTCACTAATTGACACATATCAATCAGTAGAACGAAGATAAAGGAACCATCATAGTCTCTCAGTCGTAATGCTTCACTTTATTGACTATATCGTGTTCGCGTCATTTATAACGATATCACTTGGTATCGGCATTTACCATGCTCTTACAGGCGGTCGCCAGAAGACGACGCAAGAATTCATCTTAGCGAACAGGAAGCTGAAGGTAAATGGCTGAAATATGCTTGGACAACCGTGATCCACGTCTATTGGTTGTTTTTGGCTTTCTTTTGTGATAAAAACTGTTTCCAGCCCAATGCAAGATAAGTTCATTTTTCTGCTGATATGGGTTAGTACTAACTGAACTGAACGTGTTTTAACGGTGTACCTTGGTGTAATTTAATAATTAGTAGTATATAGTAGTATTGATAATTTGTGGAGCCGATATACTTAAGTAATTACGGTTAACAAATAAATAATCGTAAAGTGTGATTTGGAGATTGAACAACAATTAAATTTTTCCTAATTACGATCTTGATTAGAATACATAAAAAATTGCTATATCTTATATATTCTGCATATATATATATATATATATATATATATATATATATATATATACTTCGGTTTCAGCTAATACCCACAGGCCTATCTATTACCATGTCTTACATGTCAGCCATTCTGGTGTTAGGTACATCAGCAGAGATCTACTCTTATGGATTTATGTTCGGACCAATGAGCATTATGGCGTTTGTGTTGGTTATTATAATATCTGATATATTTTGGGTGCCTTGGTTATATCCGCTGAAGCTGACCAGTGTGTATACGGTTAGTACATAACTTAATAAGAGTGATATGATCGATAATTTAAGTTTCATATATATATATATATATATATATATATATATATATATATATATATATATATATATATATACTACTGCACTACTACTACACACACACACACACACACACACACACACACACACACACACACACACACACACACACACACACACACACATAATATATATATGGTAATTAATGTCAACAGAAGAAGAAAAACCTTTACTACAAAGGAAATATACATGCAGCATTATCTGTTGTACATACACTAATTTGAATATATGATGTTCTGTGTTCAGATTTTGGCTTCTCCGTTAGGATGTTGCACATTCATAACTGACTCCCGTTGCAAATGTTAAAAACTTTCGACTTTTCTTTGTTTAGTACTTTGAAAAAAGATATGGTGATGGTGAATTAAGAGTATTTGCCTGTACACTTGGAATCCTCTCTGCAGTAAGTACAAACGTAAACAATATTTCGGCTCCTTTTCTCTCAGTTAGAGAACAATATTGACATTTCATGAAAGTGTCTTCTTCATATTTAAGAAACTTGGTTTGTCCATATTATCGCAGGTTTTGTATATGGGTGTTGCTATGATAGCTCCGGCTATATCTCTTGAAACAGGTAATTCACAGATAATTCACAGATAAATAATAATTATCTTTTAATTTTCTTATAGGGTTTTTACAGATATATTATTTGGCGTATTATTATATTACATATTATTTGTACAGGGCCTTTGAATGGCTCCTGCTAATAAGGGTGCTTTATTAAATATACATTATTATTATTTATTAATTAGCATACACACCATTTAAATCTCAATGTCTTCAGAGGTTGAATGGAATAAAATATAAAATAATGCTATTTATACCTTATAATTTTAAATACATTTGCTTGTATGTAACATTGAATGAATTTTTATGCCTTTCAAGCTACTGGTTTTCCCACAATAGCTTCAGTCTCTCTCATGTCGGTAGTCTGCATTACTTACACAGCTCTTGTAAGTTGAGATATATATATGTCTGTTTGTCTGTCTGTCTGCCTGTCCTGTCTGTCTGTCTGTCTGTCTGTCACTGTCTGTCTGTCTGTCTGTCTGTCTGTCTGTCTGTCTGTCTGTCTGTCTGTCTGTCTGTCATTGCAATTTATCACAACTCCAAATAAGAATGAAACCCGGATTTTCCAGTACTTTTTTATGACAATGTTGTGACTGTAGCAAGATAATAACGGTACAGGAACTGTCTTAGAATACAATTAATAACAACGGAATAATAAGTGAATAATTTCAGATAACAAACTTAACTCATTCCAACAGGGCGGAATGCGAGCAGTGATCTGGACTGATGTATTCCAGTCGGTCGTTATGCTGGGAGGAGTGATAGCTATTTTAATAAAGGTAAATATTTCATTGTTGTTATTGTTGTTATTTTTATTGTTGTTGTTGTTTCCGCTGCTACTGCTGCAGCTTCTTGGAATTTAATACGAGATGGCTGAAGTTATCCGATACACGATATGCACGTATACGACGTCTTGGTTCCCATTCGTAAACCCTGTAACATTTTCCCAAATTTCAACTACTTCCATCGGAGCTTCTGAAGCGCTAAAGTGTAATTCTTATTTAGAAATGTATTTTCGAAGATAAAATATATTGATTTCATTGTGTGTTTATTACTACATTTGGTTGTCTTTGTCTAAGAGCATGATGCTGGTCAATGGCGCATCGAGAGCATTTACCCTGCTAGAAGAAAACAACAGGCTAAATATTATCAAGTATATATATATATATTTATCCTATCATATTGTTAACAATGTTTCGCAAAACAAACAAAATAAATCTCAAATATATATATATATATACCTGCTGAATTATTGTGATGTTGTAGTGTTATTCTTCTTAGTGATTTAATATTAGTTACTTTACAGTTTCAGTTTTAATCCTCGCACACGCCAGACTGTGTGGACCTACGGGATTGGACTAGTGTTTCAGTCTTCTTGTTTAATTGGTCTACAACAAGCCGGTGTTCAAAGATATTCAGCTCTTCCTACAATTAGGCAAGCAAGAATGTAGGCAAGATTTTCTTTAAACCAAACTGGCCCCCTATATACATATCAGAATAACCTATTAATCATGAATAATATAGTAATCTGATCCCGCAAAAGAAAAGAAAACACTATTTGGACGTGGTATAAATCTATATAGTTGAGTAATATAAGTGGATTATTACAATTGATTTAATTTTACATTTTTGATCATTAAAAATGCAGCCAATTTTAATTAGGACATTTCATTACTCCGATACACATGATGTTTTTAATAACTCGATTAATCAGAGCGTATTACGCATAAGGTCACACTTAATTATAAAGGTTATACCTATTGGATGGTGGTAATTATCTGATGAAAGTTTTGTGGAAGTTGTGGTGGGGTATAAGTCTTAGGGGACACACACACACACACACACACACACACACACACACACACACACACACACACACACACACACACACACACACACACACACACACACACACACACAATATATATATATAGTACTGATCTGCTGATTTAAATTTAATAACATGTATGCAATAAATAATTGACGTTAGACAATATCTCACATCACACAGAAAATAATGATAAAAACATTTATATTTTCCATATACCTCAAGTGCTACAATAGTTGCTGGCTTGGGGATGACAATTTTGATAGCAATATCATCCTTGACGGCAGTTGGTATATTCTCTTATTATGCCAGCACTCGATGTGATCCCATTATCGATGGAAGAATGAACAACGCGAATGAAGTAATTAAGACAGGAGTTAAGATTACTATGTTACTGTTATGTATTAAGTCCCTGTGCTGCATAATACTGTATTGTGAACTGATTTGGTGAGATAAAAATAATCATTTGGTTTCTTCAATTCCAGATAATGCCTTTATTTGTCAAAGAAATATTTTCGATTTATCCCGGGTTCGCTGGAGTATTTTTGGCTACTTTATACAGCGGTGCTTTGAGGTAACACACGCACGCGCGCGCGCGCACACACACACACACACACACACACACAAACACGGTTAGGGTTAAGCTTGGTTTAGGGTTAAGCTGTGTGCGTGTGTCTCTGTGTGTGTGTGTAGCTGTGTCATAAACACAGATCCACCTGTATAATTGTTTTCACAGTTCTGTGTCATCCAGTCTATCTGGTGCTGCTACGAACGCCTGGGAAGACATCTTAAAGCCAAAAGTGGGAAGGATTAGCGAGGAAAAGGCAGCTACAGTAAATAAAATATTAGGTGAAGTCGATAATGTACTACATAAATTAGTGAGATTCTTATTTTTTTAGATTCTTATGTCTTATTCTTATGGCATTCTTATGACATAGCCCTACAAGTATAATATTATATACATATGGTTATCGCTGATGTAGTCTTTATCATCATCATCATCATCATCATCATCATCATGGCCAAAATGGCAGTTATTTTACGAGGCTTAGCTACCTCAAATGAGGGAGACGCATATGGTCTGTAATTTACTGCTTCACCACGGGGACTAATTCTATATAAATTTAGAATTTAGAATATATGCCATATTTGGCGGAGAAAACCTTGCTAGTTGCTTGGTTAGATGAAAAACTCCCCCTACTGTAGTGCCACGGCCGGGATTCGAACCTCCGATCTCCCGTACAGCATGACCATGAATAAGAAAGTGCCACACTCTTACCCACTAAACCATCAGCATCATCAGCATCGTTATCATCATTACTAATAAAAAGTTTCGGTATTCTCTGGGCACTGATGCAGCGCGTTTGGAAGCGACCTAGGCCCCTCAGATCCATGTCGTGGAATCGTAACTGTAGGGTGTTTCATCTTTCGGTAAAAGGCTTTAAACTGATCACTTTATTTCATTACGCACTAGACCATCGACAATATGTCCCAGCAACTTTCCTTGATTAAGCGAATAATTGCCATACAATCTACACATTTAAATCTGAAATGCTAAATCTTAACGGAAGTATTTGAACTTACATGGTCAGTGGTTGTGTTTGGAATACTGGCTGCTGGTGTCTCGATGATAGGAGCGAGTATGTCTGGAACATTAATACAGGTAACTTATGGGAAGTTTGTCATTTATTCCATCAAATTTCATTTGCCTACCGAATCACAAACACAATTTGCAATGTATTCTATCAACATCAACTGATATTCACCTACCAAATAAAAAAACACACACAATTCTCTATGATTAACATCGTTTCTGTGTGGACGTACTTGTTTTAGCTAGCTAGAGCGTTTGTTGGTGCTTGTGCTGGGCCTCTGCTAGGTCTGTATTTACTCAGTGGAATAAGATTGTTCAAGTTTGTTCGACCACGGGTGAGTACTTTTAAATTAAATCTTTCACTTCGAATGTGGTGTGTTATACGAGTTTCAATACACGATGAATGAAGAATGAATGTTATTTAACGATACATCGGCACGATTTAGGCCATTCAGTGTATACACGTTGAATACACCACACTGATGTATGTACATGTATACATGTATTGATAGGGAGTTCTCTTTGGTGGAATACTAGGACTGACCTTGTGTTTATGGGTGAGCATATCGGCAGGTTTTATTCCGGGAAAATATCCCAAAATGCCGCCAATATCTACTGATAATTGTCGGAATGTTACATTGAACGGAACGGATTTTATGACACACGAAATGTAAGCAGTATTAAAGTCATTCTTTGAAAAGTTTCATCCTGCTCTGAAATTTATAGTTTCTTGTTAAAACTGTAAATAAGTTTTGCTATATTCATTTTATATTTGAAGTTAATAAAAACTGGGATTTTATTTAACTCTAAAACTTAATTGAGAATACGAGGAAATTCAGATCCCGAGCGGCCGTAGAATGCCATATAAGGCATCCTTGTCAATGTTCGGCTTTGTTCGTTTTCACTCGGCAAATCGGGCCCGACAGAGTTATATGCTGGCGTCATCAACATGTGTGCGTGTGTGTGTTGGTAGTTCTCGGGTCAATGGTAGTTTTACTCGGTTATGAGTGTAAGGTCACCACTCTTGACCTGCCAACATTGAGCATGCGTGCATATTCTACAGTATAATTAATTAGACACATGGTTTAACTCTACCCACAAAACACTCACTAGTCACTAATAATGCCAATAAAAGTCATTGTTATTAGAATCATCTGAAAAAACATAGAGAGCTACAAATAATTGTTTTAACCACATTTCGAAATTATTATTGTTGCTTATAAGCCATTTAATTATATAAATTTATATAAGCGAATATGTGTGGGTTTTTCTGGGTTCGCAAATAGTACAAACATAGTACATACAATACCGTGGTGAATATGATATGATTAGTTGGAGCTACGATGTTTCCTCATTAAAATTCGTTTTATTATTATTCTAAGCCCGTAGTTATTTGGGCCGAAGACCCAATTAAGTAGCCCTCCACAATAGCAAGTTTTAAAGTGTGCGTGGAGTGCAGCTTTAAAGCGTGTGTGTCAATACTAGCTTAATATTCTTAAGCGTGAAAGGTTTCTAGTTTTTATTCTCTTTCAGACGTGGCATCACTAAATTCTATAGTATATCATTTCTGTGGTATGCTCCATTAGGCTGCACACTTACAGTTGTAACGGGTTTAATTTTGTCTTCCTTCATTAGTAAGTATGGATGTAAACATATTTCATTTCTGTGTTCTATGATGCACATGAATTAATGGATCATTTAACTATAAGAAACGGTGACGTGTAATAGCTTAACTATATTTCGTTGAAGAACTGACAATGGTAATACCATTTATTGCTAAAGAGCAAGCTTGACTAAACGTTAACTAAACAGAATAATATTCATATAGTTCATCAAAAAAGTCTGATAAATCGTGTCAGATTTGCATATATTCGTCACATGTTGGAACATTCGTTTCGTTTTGCGAAGATGTCATTTCGTCCAGTTTAAGCCAGTAAAAGAGACAAGAATAATAATAATATTATTATTATCATTGTTGTTTTCGTTGTTATTGTTGTTATAAAACATATGTAGCTTTTTAATGTCAGATTTGATATGGAAGGAAGCAGAAAAGCGAGATATTCCAGGAAATCTCTTTATTCCATTTCATTTTAAACTGACGCGTAAAGGATCGAAAACTAAAATGAGGCGCAAACATACAGAGTCGTTTGAAATGGTACGTACACTCATACAAATATAAATGTATGAATTCTAATACATAATTTATTAAACAGCTGTGTTATGGTAAGGTTTTATATATATATATATATATATATATATATATATATATATATGGCAAACAGTAGCTTCACCAAAACAATCTTTATCGTACCCATGTCTGCACGCGGGTATACGTACACGTACATACACTCGCACACTGAGTCAAAACCTTTTATTTTTTGTTTGTTTTAGAGCGATGATATCCGTGTGATGACCGGACAAAAAAGTAGTCATGAATCAATATTACTCTCGACATCTTCATAGATTTATTAATTTATATTATTGCTGGTCCTTGTCCTGCTGCTGCTGGTGGTAGTGGTGGTAATACTACTACTACTACTGCAACTACTACTACCACCTCCATCACCCCCACTACCACCACCACTACTATTATTATTATTGCTGCTACTACTACTATTTCAACCACTACCAATACCACTGACATTACCACTAATACCACAACTACTATTACTACTGCTATTACTACAACTACCACTACTACTATTACTACTGCTATTACTACAACTACTACTATTAATTACTACTGGAGAGTTTCGATAACCTTTTGCTTTGAGTTCGAATCGGCTCAAGCTACCTATGTTTGTGGGATATTTCGTACAGAGCGAAATAAATAACTCGTACCTATTATACTAGTTCTATTATCACCACCACCACTACTACTAGTACCGCTACCACCACAACTACTGTACTACTACTACTACTACTACTGGGGAGTTTCCACAGCGTAGTGGTTTGAGTTCCGGTCGATTCGAGGTACTTATGTTTATGGGATATTTCGTAGAGAGTGAAATATATGACTCACTATTATTATTACTACTCCAGCAAATTGACGATTGAATTGTCGAGTGAGATATGTCTCACCCACAATAATTAACTGGAAACGAAAATAATTCATTATATTGTTGACTGAAAATGTAATATACAGGTATGTTAAAATCCAAAAAGAGTGGTGCTAACATTGGATAATAATAGTAATAATAACAACAACAACAACAATATTTCATATAGTGCCTTATTCAATTTGAATTTCTCAAAGGAGGTTTACATTTAAAAGATAATTAAAACATGTTCTAAACTCATATAGCACAAACACATTTTATACATAAATGCACTGGTTTATACATTATGAATACGTTAAATTTATTTAAGTGGGTTTTAAGAATCTTACAAAACATTTCTTTAATTTCTACAAGTTTATTATATTTTGGTTGTATATTATTGTTTAGAGAGTCATCACTTGAATCTGTGAAGGAAACTATCAAATAGGGCGGCTGCCGTGTAATGGGTTACCGAAGCAACATTTATTTAAGGGATATAAGTTGAATCTATTCTATGCCATGAAAGACAAACATTTTGATGGGCCAGAAATAAAGGTATATTTCCGGTCATTATCTGATGCTATCAGAGTACATCAGATTTGTATAACCCTCCACCGTAGAGACAAGGTCAAGTCCGTCACGTGACTGTATGAGGCTCGCCAAGCTAATCTAAAATATGTATGAGATCGTGTGATCTGCCTCTATCGTTAATATAGCACGACTATTATTCGTAAGAAAGATTCCTTGTAGACACGTTTTTATTTTCATCGTCTATAACATCACGAAACGTTAATTGTTCTGGTGCTCTGTTCTGTGAGTCGTGTACAATAGGATGCCCATTCTATAGATCTTCACTGTACGGAGTTTTAGCAAAATGTATTAATGATTAACTAAAGCCGAATACACGGGCATAGGTTTTACTCTTTTATAGTTAATTATTAACCAAATATAAACATATTAATTAACATTCTAGACGGTTCTCCGAGAAATATTTTATTTCCCCTTTTTCATATACGTCGAGAGACACCGAAAGCATTCAATGCGTGAACAAACATCATAAATATGCAACAGCCATGATTTATAGCTTTTAAATATTCAGTTAGCCACAACATGGTCCTGATTTCAATCCAGCTGTGAAGCTTTTGTGTAAACGCGATATAAATGTGCCTTGTTCACGATGTGGGTAGCATGTTATTTTCATATTCTCTGTCAAATTAGCATTTATGTTAAATCATATATTTTAGATTTGTGTGATAAGTTTCCGATTATCTCTTAATAATAGGCATGCAGACGTCAAGGTATCCGAGTATACTGAATAGTTCGTTTGTATACTGGCCAATTTATCATAATACGTCCCATAATTATAGGTATAATTTATATTCGAGTCTTGAGAAAAGCGGTTCCTTACAAATGTTACCCAAATTACTGCCTTTTAAAACCAAAGACGATAGGTACAATTTAGGTGACAAAATTCAAGGAATTCTTGTACGTTCTCGTGTGTCGTCTGAAGTGATAATTGTTCGACACTTGATATTATATCTACAGATCAAATCTGTCATTGATCTGTCGATCTATGATATTGTGTTTCTGCTTGTTGACGACAAACTAAAATTATTATTAAATAAATACGTTATTCGGCTGTTGATGAGTGTTCAGTGTTAATGAACTGTGGCACGTGGCGTAAATATATCTCACAGTCTTGTTTGAGTTATATAATATTATGGCAGTCTGCCAATTATGTGATTGCAGACTTTGTTCAACGAAACCCTGTATAAAACCTCATAACCACACAACAACGTTGTATAAAACCTCATAGCCACATAACAACGTTGTATAAAACCTCATAACCACAGAACAACGTTGTATAAAGCCTCATAACCACAGAACAACGTTGTATAAAACCACATAACCACAGAACAACGTTGTGTCAAAACGATTGAACAACCCTTCATTGAATAAGCTCTGGATAACAATAACATCTGATTCTGCGCAAGTTTCTTTCACTTCCCCTTTGGCGTTCCGATGGCGCAGGAATTATGGCACTGCACTGCACATCTTTAAATTGTGAGTTCGAATCCGACTCATGTCTGTGTTTGTACGATTTAGTAAAACCTTTCGCCATTTCAACCGTTGTATCTTTTGTCCAATGGAACCTCATCACCCTTTCTTCCCTTTGACAATTTTTGTTCTATCAGACTAATTGCAGCATTTTGTTCTTTGTGGTCATCATCTTTTGGTTGGGATGTTTGTGAAGTACAAATGTCCCTTCTACCAGTCCGTTAATGCAGTGTTTCTTACGGTACTTCCATGTCATTTGCCCTCAAGTCTTTGAGAACCAAACAAAAAAACACTGTGAAAAATACTTAGACATTCTGATCTAAAGACTGGACCGACAATATATTATTATCAAGTCGTATATGTTTCAATCCAAATCAATTGGCCCCAAAAATACTACCAATTCCAGTTCATTTTATTCAGCCTTAACTCAAATTATTGATAACAAACATTGCAATAAGCAACATTAGAGCAAAATGGGTAATAAAACCGGAATTATAACAATTTATTGATTTATAAACTTCTATTGCAAACAATTATATGCTCCGTAAAGTTTTGATGTCAGATAATGATAATAAGGTTTCAAATGAAGTTAGTTAGTTCTCCGAGAAATATTTTATTTCCCCTTTTTCATATACGTCGAGAGACACCGAAAGCATTCAATGCGTGAACAAACATCATAAATATGCAACAGCCATGATTTATAGCTTTTAAATATTCAGTTAGCCACAACATGGTCCTGATTTCAATCCAGCTGTGAAGCTTTTGTGTAAACGCGATATAAATGTGCCTTGTTCACGATGTGGGTAGCATGTTATTTTCATATTCTCTGTCAAATTAGCATTTATGTTAAATCATATATTTTAGATTTGTGTGATAAGTTTCCGATTATCTCTTAATAATAGGCATGCAGACGTCAAGGTATCCGAGTATACTGAATAGTTCGTTTGTATACTGGCCAATTTATCATAATACGTCCCATAATTATAGGTATAATTTATATTCGAGTCTTGAGAAAAGCGGTTCCTTACAAATGTTACCCAAATTACTGCCTTTTAAAACCAAAGACGATAGGTACAATTTAGGTGACAAAATTCAAGGAATTCTTGTACGTTCTCGTGTGTCGTCTGAAGTGATAATTGTTCGACACTTGATATTATATCTACAGATCAAATCTGTCATTGATCTGTCGATCTATGATATTGTGTTTCTGCTTGTTGACGACAAACTAAAATTATTATTAAATAAATACGTTATTCGGCTGTTGATGAGTGTTCAGTGTTAATGAACTGTGGCACGTGGCGTAAATATATCTCACAGTCTTGTTTGAGTTATATAATATTATGGCAGTCTGCCAATTATGTGATTGCAGACTTTGTTCAACGAAACCCTGTATAAAACCTCATAACCACACAACAACGTTGTATAAAACCTCATAGCCACATAACAACGTTGTATAAAACCTCATAACCACAGAACAACGTTGTATAAAGCCTCATAACCACAGAACAACGTTGTATAAAACCACATAACCACAGAACAACGTTGTGTCAAAACGATTGAACAACCCTTCATTGAATAAGCTCTGGATAACAATAACATCTGATTCTGCGCAAGTTTCTTTCACTTCCCCTTTGGCGTTCCGATGGCGCAGGAATTATGGCACTGCACTGCACATCTTTAAATTGTGAGTTCGAATCCGACTCATGTCTGTGTTTGTACGATTTAGTAAAACCTTTCGCCATTTCAACCGTTGTATCTTTTGTCCAATGGAACCTCATCACCCTTTCTTCCCTTTGACAATTTTTGTTCTATCAGACTAATTGCAGCATTTTGTTCTTTGTGGTCATCATCTTTTGGTTGGGATGTTTGTAAATGTACAAATGTCCCTTCTACCAGTCCGTTAATGCAGTGTTTCTTACGGTACTTCCATGTCATTTGCCCTCAAGTCTTTGAGAACCAAACAAAAAAACACTGTGAAAAATACTTAGACATTCTGATCTAAAGACTGGACCGACAATATATTATTATCAAGTCGTATATGTTTCAATCCAAATCAATTGGCCCCAAAAATACTACCAATTCCAGTTCATTTTATTCAGCCTTAACTCAAATTATTGATAACAAACATTGCAATAAGCAACATTAGAGCAAAATGGGTAATAAAACCGGAATTATAACAATTTATTGATTTATAAACTTCTATTGCAAACAATTATATGCTCCGTAAAGTTTTGATGTCAGATAATGATAATAAGGTTTCAAATGAAGTTAGTTAGTTCTCCGAGAAATATTTTATTTCCCCTTTTTCATATACGTCGAGAGACACCGAAAGCATTCAATGCGTGAACAAACATCATAAATATGCAACAGCCATGATTTATAGCTTTTAAATATTCAGTTAGCCACAACATGGTCCTGATTTCAATCCAGCTGTGAAGCTTTTGTGTAAACGCGATATAAATGTGCCTTGTTCACGATGTGGGTAGCATGTTATTTTCATATTCTCTGTCAAATTAGCATTTATGTTAAATCATATATTTTAGATTTGTGTGATAAGTTTCCGATTATCTCTTAATAATAGGCATGCAGACGTCAAGGTATCCGAGTATACTGAATAGTTCGTTTGTATACTGGCCAATTTATCATAATACGTCCCATAATTATAGGTATAATTTATATTCGAGTCTTGAGAAAAGCGGTTCCTTACAAATGTTACCCAAATTACTGCCTTTTAAAACCAAAGACGATAGGTACAATTTAGGTGACAAAATTCAAGGAATTCTTGTACGTTCTCGTGTGTCGTCTGAAGTGATAATTGTTCGACACTTGATATTATATCTACAGATCAAATCTGTCATTGATCTGTCGATCTATGATATTGTGTTTCTGCTTGTTGACGACAAACTAAAATTATTATTAAATAAATACGTTATTCGGCTGTTGATGAGTGTTCAGTGTTAATGAACTGTGGCACGTGGCGTAAATATATCTCACAGTCTTGTTTGAGTTATATAATATTATGGCAGTCTGCCAATTATGTGATTGCAGACTTTGTTCAACGAAACCCTGTATAAAACCTCATAACCACACAACAACGTTGTATAAAACCTCATAGCCACATAACAACGTTGTATAAAACCTCATAACCACAGAACAACGTTGTATAAAGCCTCATAACCACAGAACAACGTTGTATAAAACCACATAACCACAGAACAACGTTGTGTCAAAACGATTGAACAACCCTTCATTGAATAAGCTCTGGATAACAATAACATCTGATTCTGCGCAAGTTTCTTTCACTTCCCCTTTGGCGTTCCGATGGCGCAGGAATTATGGCACTGCACTGCACATCTTTAAATTGTGAGTTCGAATCCGACTCATGTCTGTGTTTGTACGATTTAGTAAAACCTTTCGCCATTTCAACCGTTGTATCTTTTGTCCAATGGAACCTCATCACCCTTTCTTCCCTTTGACAATTTTTGTTCTATCAGACTAATTGCAGCATTTTGTTCTTTGTGGTCATCATCTTTTGGTTGGGATGTTTGTGATGTACAAATATCCCTTCTACCAGTCCGTTAATGCAGTGTTTCTTACGGTACTTCCATGTCATTTGCCCTCAAGTCTTTGAGAACCAAACAAAAAAACACTGTGAAAAATACTTAGACATTCTGCTCTAAAGACTGGACCGACAATATATTATTATCAAGTCGTATATGTTTCAATCCAAATCAACTGGCCCCAAAAATACTACCAATTCCAGTTCATTATATTCAGCCTTAACTCAAATTATTGATAACAAACATTGCAATAAGCAACATTAGAGCAAAATGGGTAATAAAACCAGAATTATAACAATTTATTGATTTATAAACTTCTATTGCAAACAATTATATGCTCCGTAAAGTTTTGATGTCAGATAATGATAATAAGGTTTCAGATGAAGATTAGTTATCATTAAATAACAATCTAAAGTCCGTTTCTTAACCTTTTCTACCGGGAGGGGGGGGGTCGTGGTACAGAAATGTCATATAACAGGACAGAAATAAAACTTTGTTATTATTGTTGTCGCTGATTTTCAGAAGAAATACAAGTTTTTATTCTGCAAAGTGCATTCAGTTGCATGACAGCCTTAATACATATAGTACGAATATGTTCATCACAAAATAACCGAATGTAGGCGTTTAATTTCTATTTTAGAGACTGTAAAAGTATTATCAAAAGGATTTGAACTTCGTAACGGACATAAAAACATAACTTGGAACTTCCTAGGATTTACTTGCGTCACATTACTATTAAACCAAGTAATGGTATTTTCAGCGTCAAATTTAATAGATCTTTCGACAACTTTTTCTGATCGGCATCACAGACGGTAACTGTGTTATCATCGGCGCAATTGCAAAGGGTACATATATGAATAAAAAATAATAAATCATTTATAACAAACATAAAACAGAAATGGGCCACTCTTTTGAGGGAAAACCATTCATTATATCAGCCCACGAAATTTGATTCATCCTCAACTTCGTTCTTTAATTGTTTCTTGTTTATGAGATAGGCAGCAATTAGCTGAGATGCCTCCATCGACAGGCCATAAACATATAACTTGATGATAATAATAATAATAATGTATGCGACATAGAATCGAAATATTCAGAAAAATCCACGAACAGAACTTCAACATAATTATTATTATCTAATGCGGGTTTCTATTTATAGATGAGATTTAATAATACATTTCTTATATGACGCAATATTTATATGGAAATATTGTTGAAATATGATTGTAATTGATCAGCTATCTGCTGCAGTTCAATGATCTTGGAGAATGTTGATGAGGCGCTTACGGGACGATACTTTTGCTTATACAACTGATCTTTTGCGTAACTTCGGCCCTTTTTAAAGTCTCCAGGAAATACACTCTGAGTAATACTATTATTTACTATTTTAGAGAACAATTGCGACAGTTCTTTGGCACATAATTTAATAACTCTAGGGATGTTTGGTCATAATAAGCTGATTTTCTTTTCATGAATTGGAGGGAAGCTAAAGGATCTCACATCAGAATAATGTTGCTTTATTTCTATTATACTTGTGTAACCAGGGTGTGGTGTGTGGTGACCCACCCCAGGTGTCCATTATATACCCTGTATTTATACATAGTTGATGTACTAATGAGGACTAGGTTGGTACGTGCTATTTCTGGTTGTGAACACTGTGATTAGGGTTGCGCTAAGGAGATGCTGCCACCTAATGGCCTTAAGCCGCATTACTATGTGTATCAGAAATAGTGAGTTGGTATCACTGAACTATCTCTCTTTTATATATATATATATATATATATATATGTCAGTCTATATATATATATATATATATATATATATATATATAGGTCAGTGGTTGGTATCGATGTTTGTGCCGTCTTTTGTTTGTGCCGTGTATATTATTAATTATATTGTTAGTTTTACCACTTTTGATATGTTCAATCATTAGGTACGGATAGTTGGCTACATGAAACAATATTTTTGGCAGTTTTAGAAATAATGGAATAGAACAATATTTTTGGACACACCAGAAATTGCACGTATTTCCCAAAAATCAAGTGGCCACCAAGAAGTGTTCTCAATTTTGCTCCGCATTGAAGGATACAAATAAAATACAAATACTTTTATTTAACGCCAGTGTTTAGAAGATTTAACGTTAGCCAGAGGCTAATATTACTGACAAAATGATGAAATATATATAATGAAATAAAGAAATTAACAAGACACTCATACCACTGACACACAATTATCCCTCAAGCCATTTACACACCCCTATCAGCCCATACAATTTTACACACTTAGCAAACCCCACACCCTTCCCCCTCATACATTCACCTTGTACACAGCACTTACTACCCAGTCATAGGAAATTATAATGTATGCAAAATTAAAGATGAACTGACTAAAACATACATAAGACATACGTGTAAATTAGTATAGTATGTGTGTTATAATAAATAAAATAAATATGTGATAATAAATATAATGATAACAATGAGTACCTTGTTATAAAACTGAGAAAGGATATTATTTAATATAAAATTTATATTATAAGAAAATTAGTTATATGATTATATGATTTGCAAAAGTTTAATAAAAATAAATAAAAGCTTTTATACAGTAGTGATAATAAATTTAATACAAAGGTTATACAAAAAGAGATATAATACCTTAACTGTTAAGGAAAAATAAAACATTTACTAACTTACACTCACACACTTGTGTCGTATACACACATACAACATGTACACAGTGGCTCACTCCAGTTCATTTGTGCAGCCCACAGTGTGGTGATTCAGTGTTTGGATCTAGATACTTTAGACAGTTTGGATGTCGGGGTTTTTAATCTATGATTTGTGTATTGCGCAAGTTTCCATCGGTATACATGTGTGAAAATGAAACCCAGCCCCACGCTCACGCTTA
Organism: Paralvinella palmiformis; assembly: GCA_025642065.1. Classification (NCBI taxonomy): domain Eukaryota; kingdom Metazoa; phylum Annelida; class Polychaeta; order Terebellida; family Alvinellidae; genus Paralvinella; species Paralvinella palmiformis. Next base: position 204,354 of record JAODUP010000421.1, on the reverse strand, counting down.
GATGTTCACTGTGACGTTCACCGAAGGACAGTATCGTATCTTCTTCATCAGTTATAATATTAGACTTGTCAACGTCATCGGCTATTGTACTGAAATGTGCGATGAATATATCAGCAACAGGCGTTTGGTCAGATATAATAGAATCGTTATGTAACATTATGATTTGAGATGAAATATCCTTGTCCGTAACAGTTTGTCAGAAGGTTTTACCACCAGAATAACTTTTACATCTATCCCCATAATATTACTTAACTGCCCTCTTCCGGAGAGTAGCAACTTTGTTTCGGTGTTTTTAATACACATTCCAATTTTGGATCGTCCTGGTGGTAAAATACCTATTTTAAAAACAATTCTGTAAATTTCCGTAAATTCATACATGGGAATTATTTGATAGAAATTTACTTTTAGTTGGTACATTGTCAGTGAGTAGGTTGGAAAACATTAAGGAGAACATCCAATATTGATCATCGACGTCATCAAACAAACTACAAACATAAAATGGAGTATTTTCAACTTCGTGTCTAAAACAGCTCATTATTAAAATGCTTGTAACTCCGATAATAACATTTACTTTTGTGAATTTCGTGACGCAACCCGCCATATTATAATTATGAAAATCGCTAAAACCATACGTAACATTGAAAGGTGTAGAGAAACGATTCTTGTTGGAAACTATTACTAGATCTACCAGAGTACCTCACTCGGCTGTGAATGTTATAAAGGTCGGTATGTATCATTCATTATTAAGCTGTCTTTTGACATATCTATGTTTATGTCTCCTGTTAGAATCATCTCTCTTGCGTTTGGCATGATAAAATCATTTCTGATAATGTTATATCCCTCAATTTGGAATAGATTCTTTGGAAAACTAGCTTCCAGTTTTCGTTCCATAATAGAGAAAACATCGAGGACACCATTCTGTAATATATTGGACATACTGTAAAATTTATTTCGTACGATATTAATATGACCAATAATAATAGTCTTTGGGTTTTAACTTTAATTCTAAATGGGATGTTGGTATTAGCATTATTTACCTCATCATTGCATCTATCACTTTCTACTAAACTGGTCTCCGAGCTACATATATATATATATATATATATATATATATATACATATTGTTGTTAGTGTCAGTCACAGTGTCCTGGGATTTATTTTCACGCTTAGTGATAGTGACACTACCGTCGTGACCTGACCCTTATAGTAGGTGTCCTGATCATGGTGTTTGACCTTCTTCCCTTCTTGGCTACACATCCTATAGTCCAATCGGTAACTGTATCGACACCTACGCTGGTCATCGGGTTTTTTCCCCGCAATTATGATACGGATAGTGCCAATCTATTGTTGAGTCTCTTTGTTGATGCTTATGATTAATGGATCCGTACTGTAGGGATATTGATGATTTCATGTTTCGCACCTTTCTCTGAGCAGTATTCCAAAAGGTATGACTTAGTTCCGGTGTGTCAATATCAGAGGAGTTTTCGTGAGAATTCTTGTTGGTATCATGCATATTTCATCTCCGATTTTCATATACGTATAGTTCGGTAAAACTGATTACGTTCATTTCAAGTTGCAAGTTTTGTTGTCGGTTATTGTACTGATTGTCACTAGTCATGTTTTTCACAGTTTTCACAAAGTCTCGAATGTGTTCTCCTCATTTGCACAAGACATCTCCGTTTCTGAGTTTCTCCGAGTCTACATCACGTACGATGATGATGATGATGATTGATGTTTTACGGCCACTTTTGTGCACAAGGTAGGCTAAACGGGCCGAGCGACTTCCAAAGGTAATGAGACGAAGTGAAAAACGAAACGACCTTCAGATATGCCCACGCCGGGATTCGAACACGGTGGTAGTGATCTGTGGTCCAGCACGCTACGGCTAGACCACGGAGGCGCCCTCTACATCACGTACGAAGCTGGTCCCTATAGCAGTACGTGTCTTTTAACTGTCTTGACTGCGTAGATCGTTCCATGTGCTGCTACTGATCCCCTGCATAAGATTTCCAACTGTCGCACAAGTTCATAAATTTTGCTAACACGTACAGAGTCTCGTTTGTCAATTTCAATCTCCAGTTGGCGCATGATGGTGTATTTAGGTCTAGCTGGCAAATATCCCTATTCCCATATTCACAGCACACCCCTATTCTGGGGTGCTTATGTGGTCATCAACAGCCCCGGTTCTCTGCTTCACAAACAGACCACTAAGCGTGTACTGTCCACCACATGAGCCAATCACTTTTAAGTTATCTTCATTGTTCTCGCGCTTTGTAACTATATACGTCACACAGCCATCCAAACTGTCGGATCCAGCATTACATTGTCCAGAAAAACCGTTCACTTGAGCAGATGCTGCTGATCAGGTAGCGTATATTCCCGATAGTCTGCCACCATCAACACCGTAATGGTTCTTAGCCATTACCCTGGCACTGTTCTTATCGGTTCATTTCTTGGGAAATATAAGCAATAAATATCCATAGAATGTCCAAAAGTTTAACCCTTCCACGCGAAAAAAAAACACTCATTAAGCAAAATCTTTTTTGAAAAAATTTGTATTCCTGTGTTTACCAGGGTTGTCAATTAACCGGGAAATAAGAATATTTCTCAGGACGGTGGGAAATACAGGGAATTAACGGGAAATACGGGGAAATTCAATTGCAGTGTTAACACTGCAATTTCACTGAACCAACTGAAATTGGTGGATAATCAATTAACTAAGTGAAGGCTTAATTAACCTTTGGAAGAGAGACAATAAGGTACGTTCAGATACCAGTATCACATTCCATAAAATACTCACAGCCCAAGGAATCGTGGCACATGGTTCATCCTATCCGATGAAGAACTCCTTAAAACCTTAGTTTTGGATGATTACGATAATAAAATAACCTTTCCAAGATGAAGGAATTTTTTGTGAAATACTGTATCATCGCTCAGAAAAAAACTCACAGAAAAAGGGGGTTATCTGTGTTTAGTGGAGCGCAAGAACAGACAACAAATCATTCACGTGATATATCACAAATGTATGAATAAGAGTCAATTAATCTAGTGCTAATTTTGAGGAAGCCACCAACTATGAAATTCTCTCTCTCTCTCTCTCTCTCTCTATATATATATATATATATATATAACTCTCAAATATCAATTACTTGTAAATAATGGAGTTTACCATCAACATTCACAAACATTTCCTAAAAACATTCGATAACAATGTTAAGACAGATGTCATACAACTTAATTTAGTCCATGTATTTTATAGTTTAATGAGAATACATCATTCTTCACAAGCAGGGTCAATTTGGTTGTCCTCGTATTAGATATCAGAATATATATATATAACAGCCCTCAGTGTGATATTTCAATCGCTGTAATACTCTTTATGGTGTGGTAAGAAGCAATTAATGATGAGGTAACACTAAATAACCTCATTGTGACTAAGTGTCGTTAAATCCTTATCACTAACTCATTTGCTCACCCACTCACTCACAGTGGACCTACTCACTCATCCAACCATACACCTACCAACCAACTCACTCACTCACTTTCAGCTAATCACCCACTCTCTCACTCACTCAGTCAATAAATCAATCAATCAATCAATTCAACAAAATCTGACGTCAAAGCCTTTCAAGATGAATATCAATTGATGTCCAAAAGAATCGGCAGCATGTTAAAATAATCAGTAAAAATAATCCAACAAAGAATTATATATAAACTATAGGCATACAATTGATAAAGGATATATTCCCAAGCTGTCATATCTGTTCCTTTACAAACACCAAACCTGCTGCCTAATTATGACATAGGAGTGGATACTTGAAAATATAGTTAAAAATTTATATGATCAATTTTAATTCCAAATTCATCATTTCCAATTTATAACAAATTGCGAAAAATTCCGGAATTGACCATCAATTCCAATTCTAGAATTGAATAGACCCAATGCCTGCTAGGATCCATGTTCAAATCACAGTCTTGTTACATCTTCACCTTTGGAGATTGCTAAGCCCACACAGCCAACCATATCCACACAAGTGGCCTTAATTTCCAAAGAAATTTACGCAGAGCACCAGTGGCAGTAAAAACCGGTATATTAGTCTACTTGTCTGTCCAATATTATCTGGCTTATATTATTTTTGCTTGAGGCCCTCATGTGCCCATCAATTCAAGACAGTACTACTACAGTAAGTAAGATATACACGTCACGATCTTAAGCACAACAGCATCATAATCACCGTTGAGGATATCTACTGGGAGATCTAAAAGCTTCAGCTGTTGTCTTACCGAGGACATATACCTTATGAGATACGGGAAAATAAAACCAAAAATTAAGTGGCCTGTGATATACAGCAAATATTGTCTGCAGACTTCATGTTGGGAATAACATAGAGATCAGATATGGGATAGTAAAATACATGTGGTACACATAGCACGACTGTTTATCCCTGTTGAGTGATCCTTATTTTGCTCGTTCTAATTATCAACATCTACATCGAGTGGGGTAACCCAAAACCAGCAAGTTCGGTGTTCCAACTTTGACACATAGACATGGATTCCTTCTGATGCAATACACATAATACACTTTGTCAGAATGAGCTTCTAGTTTGATGATGGCTATTCTGTAAATCTCTACCAATGCATAGATACTACACATTTTAACATGGCATTAACGAATGCCACACACAGACAGGTATTCTTACAGAAACACGATCTACTTTACTAAGAAGAAATAACAACTTGGGTTTAATTTGAAACAAAACAAACTAATACCAGAAGTTATTAATTTAAGGTTCAAATCACCACAGTCACACCCATGCCAAATGATGGACAACTGATTACTGTTCATGGATCATGAGAGATTATTCTATTAAAGAGGCACCTCATCCACAGCTTATTCAGTTACAAGAAATTCAAACAAATGACAGACAAAATGAAAATCCATCAAAAGGTGGGACATTTTGAAGCACAAGTATGTGGACTCCACCAGATAGCTTCATAATGTAGCCAAAATAATAACTCGACACAGAGTTCAATTTACAAAAATGACATATGAAGCCATTAATCTAGCAGCTTATCAAAAAAATTTTTTAAAAATTCATTCAACAATTCAACATACCCAGTATAATGTATTGTGAATAGTGATAATTTTGAGTATGTCACTAGATATATATAATTTTAGATTAATATTGTTTTCTATTGATATAGCACACACATATCCTAAACACCACTAAGTAATAAATTTGTTTATTAGAGCTTCATACTAATTTTCACATGACAGATTCTGAATACCGGTAGGCAAGATATAGACAAACATAAGAAACCAGCCTGATACTTAAAATAACAGTTCAGAATACAAAGGAATGATTCAAGAAACTGAAACCTGAACCTTGTTAGTTACACAACCTTGATTATCGGTACCTGTACTCTACGTATCAGTACTATAGGATTATTTCATTTCAGCAGCACCATTCAGTACAGATCATTACAGAAACACTCTTAGAGTTAATAATGCTTAAATGAAATATAAAACGTTTTAGTTCAAACAGGTAAAGGTATGATACAAGTCTGTGTAAATATGAGGCCTGATACGAACCTATTCAAAGCAATGCACTAATAACAAAACTGGAAGGAAAAAAACAATGTACATTTACCAATGACACTTGTTGGAAAAAAATTGAAGGGTTACATTGTTGGTTTTGACAAATTTCTTGTCTGTCTTAGTTTATTCTGTCGCCTTTTCAGTGCCTCAAGTCTCTTTCTTTCAATCAGGCCTGGTGGGCATGTAGATGAGCTTAATGTAGCCGAAACATGTGTTGATGAGCTGCTTTGTGAAACATTAATAGCTGGAATGAATGTTTCTGTTGGTACAGCTAGTGTCATCAGATCTATTTTACTTGTAAGATCAGCCTTTTTCACGTTTTTGCTTGTTGAAGACAAGTTAGACTGCGTCAAGCTCATGGAACTGACAACGGTCCCAGGTAATGTGCTGCCTGCTTTTGTTGTGGTGACACCTATGTGCCCCGAGAGTGGACATTTTGATGTTTGGGTGATTGCGCTGTCTGTAACTGTTGATCCCACACGCTGCGCCTTGGCAGATGAAGTTACTAATTCATTTGACTCTGAAGGCATTACACAACCATTCATCATATGTTTCTCTTGTGAAAGTCTCACTAAAATAAAATAATAATGGGTCAGTCTAGTGTGAAAAAGTGCTATGACAGTAACAATAAATTTAAGTAAATAACAAAATACTGTCTATTAATGATAACAAATACTAATATATACTTGCCGATGTATTAATCTCATAAAATAATTTTGTTTTCTAAATTACCTGTCAATCAAATGTCACTAATTAAATATTAACTTACATTCAACCTCATCCAGCATGGATAGAACAGCTGGCCCCAAATCATCAGAATCAAAGTCAATATCTTCTACTCTGCCTATTAAAGGAAAAAAGAATATTTAAATTGACTGTCAAAAGACAATAAATATGAAACTGTGAATATAATCTCATATGCAACCTTGCAATCTTAGTTAATTATAATAGTCAAAACAATAAAAAAAGATACTTAAAAATTGAAAGTAAAAATTCTTAATCTAGCCATTTAACATAACCTTATAAATTGACATCTACACTGAAAACCAAATAAAATTGTAAGGTAGAAATTATATATTTAGGAAATGTAAGATGTCCAGGGTATAGACACTTGATCACAATCAATCTGTATAAATTATTATATTCTATCACTACTATAGTCTTATACAACTGTCATCACAGTGTCGATTTATCTATCAACGATGATGTTGCTGTATACATTAAAAGGAAAATTTATACCCATTAAATATTATCTGTGAAACTGTCACGTCATAAATAATTATTTTAAGCAGAATTAGTCATATTGCATGATTATAAAGACATTTTATTTATGTTAGATGCAGTTGTCAGTGATGGTTCTATAAAAATTGACCGGATTAGGAAATGTGTTATCTAAACTGTATGAAATGTGAAAATAATTGTTTTATAGCCATGTTTGAACACATACCCAGTAAATTACCAAACAAGCTCCAATGAAAGATGAAGCATCCTTCAGACATAGGTCATAATTTTAACTTTAGTTTAGAGATGACCTTTCAACTGCACGAACATGTTATCAGCAATAAGCTCTAAAACATTCCAATGTTACCTTTAGTACTTGTGGCTTTGGCAGCAGAGATATGTTTCTCGGGAATAACAGCTTCAGGATCAATCAACAGGAAATTGAGATGGTCCAGTTGATTTGATTTAGTATTGGTGACCCCATCTTTAACCAACTTATCCTGGCTACCATGTTTACCAGATTTGTAGGATGATGCAGCATGATCGTCTGGAGATTGTAACAACTCTAAGCAGGCCTGTGAATCGAGCAGATCATCTGGCTCAGCTAAACTTGCCAGAAGATCATCTGATATGCTAACATCTAGAGGACAATCAGCTACTGACACATCTGTTCCCTTGGACCCACAAGGATTCTTGTACGAGCTTGGTGGATGATATGAAGATTGAGCTGTTGTGACTGTGTTCAATTTGGTTGGATTATTTTCCACAGATCTTATGACAGTTGGCACAACAGCATGTCCAATGACACAATTGCTTCTTTCCTCATCGCAGACATGCTTTGATGCTTTAAATTCCAGATTTGCAGCATCAGAGGCAGATAACTGAGTTGAGGTTGCCATGAACTGAGATGACGACCATGAGAAAGTTGTGCTGGTAGAAGACGATGATGAACGCATTGGTGGCTTTGTCAATATATTTGATCTATTTGGAAGTGAACACCTACTGATCACTTGTTGGTTATGTCCATGACCTGGTCTCCCAACACTTGAATTAGGGAGCTTAAATATATGAGATTTTTCATTAATACTTTTATTTGTCTGGATGGTGCTTGGATCAGGATTTTTAGACTGATGATTCACATGTTTAAATGTGAAATCTGACTGGTTTGATCGTAGGCTCATTTGATCAGTTTGCTTAATGTTCGCACTCATAAGGCTTGTTTGTAAATTAGTGTTTCTACATGAAGCATTCAAAATATCTATTGATTGTTTTGCTGCAGCCTGCCTAACAACAGTGTCTGGCTCAACACTTTTTATTGCATCGGACTTCATTCCAGACACATTTCCACACATTGGGATGCTGTTGTAACCCCTGTATTCCAGTCTTTGCTGTTTTCCTTTGTGATGTTGGGGCAGTAATGATCACTGCCCTTTTACTCTGACACAGAATGGTGTCTGAAGTGGCCACAGTTGAATTAACACCAACACTCATCACTGAAGGATTAACACTTGATACTGCCATTTCGGATGAAGTCTGTTTTTCACCACCCACAGAATTTTCTGTGCTGACATCCAATGTAAATGTAAATCTTTGGCCACGTGCTGCAGCTGACTCTGACTTTTGATGGAGATGATGTTTTGGTGGTGGAGATTTGAGACGGCAAAATCCATTCTGTTCAACAATGGTTTGAGTGACGCGAACAAATGAATCATCACCAAGATCATCATCTGACCAAAGGTCATCAACTAATGAACCATTCCTCTGTGTTGATGGCGAGCTCCGATTTTTCATAGATAGATGTTTCAGTCTTAAAGACGTTCTTATGGGTGAAGGCTTGGTTTGAAACATATCAATTGATTCCTCTAAAGATTTGCCAACAGGTTGCATCTCAGCATCTGAACGTCCGCAGCTTAAGCTTTCCTCTTGAATACTTTGTGATCTGGAAAATAAAACAAAGCATAATTACATATGTGATGATTTCCAGTAGAGCTGAACAGTAATAACGGGGAGTAATATTATAAGACAACTGGATAACATTTTATTTGATTTAGTGAAATGTGATCAAAGAATTAGGATAAAAACGCTTTAAATTATGAATATATTTGATGTTTTATGGCTACTGTTGTGAACATGATAGGTTAAATGCACCAATCAACCTCCAAATGTAACAGGGTGAAGAGAAAGATAAAACATCCTTTAAGATTTAAACTCTGCGAGAAGCGACCCGTGGTCGACCATGCTACTTAGGTCAGGGAGACTTCGTAAATTATTAGCATGTATGATTAAGTGCGTAAAAATATTTTATGATACTCTATATAACTGAGCCAGATTTTAAGAGGTTTTGTAAGGGTTAATATTATATTTGCATTTTTCACAACCTTGAACAAATTATTCCACATGTAAGCAGTTTTTATTACAAGTAATTTTAATAAGGGTTTCGCTTAGCCTCAGTGCTGGTAACATTTGTGACATATAATAATAACAGTAATAATGTAGCAGGAGTCATTCAAATGTGGTGTTCAGTTATACCGAAATAAGTCGTATATAAACCCAATAAAATATTTGACTGATCAAAAGTGACTTCATTGAGATATCCACAAATGCGGGTACCTTTAGTTGATTCAAACTCTAGCCTGCAAGTTTGCTTTGCAGTACTCTAATAGCTATCACTAGTTTGATATCTGTTCACACAAGCAGTAGCTTGATAAACAGAAATCATGAGCCCATAGCATGATCTATGCCATTCAAAACAAGGATGTAAAGAAGTGATACTAGGACATGGGCCACAGCTTAGATGCATTTTATGTACTAACAGATTTTCCTAAAATTCTGGATATGATAGCACCATGAACTTATTGAACTGCCGGAAGGAACACATTGGTATTCTACACAAACAGGACTTCACATTTAATGAAGGTTTTACTTCAGTGTGGAAATATCACTTTTATCAGTTTTGGGGAAGCTCATTCAATTGTTAAGATCAGACACCTTGGTGCTCATATTGATAATGTCAGCTTTCTGTCATATATGGGTTTTATGATCATTAATATGATTAATTATTTGGCAAAAAGGTTATGTTTTTTTCCTTTTCATGATTTCAACTCAATCAAATACAGATCTGAAAATTATTTCTTACCAACCAGTAAATAGTCAAGTGGGATATGATTATTTACAGGCATCTCTACTTCTGTAAACCATTTTTTCAATAAATAAAACTGAAATTTTGGATCATGACTAGCAAAGTTTCATTAGTTCTTTTTCAAGATCTGGCTAATTTAGTAGATATCAAACATGCTTCTTGAAATTGGTTGATACCAAATTAACTATCAACAGGTACTTTTCAGGTGAATAGTGGTACTTCATGTTCCACAGCTGACATAAATTTCTTGTGATCATTTACATAGAATATGATATTAGCATAAACAATGGTATTTGTTGCTCGAGTATCATACTTTTAAGCCAATGATGTCCCTAAAACTTGGTTACCATACACTAGAAACAGGTACTAAAATCATCAGCCAATTTATCATCTGAACTTATTGCTGGTCAGATTACTTCAACTGTATTACCAGTGAAATTCAGTGTGTAAAATAAAAGTTTTTTGTCTTATGCTGGTTAGTTTATGGTACACAATAATACTTGAGTTGAATAATCACTAAAATATTGGTGAATAATGGGAATGTTTAAATAAGTGTATGCATCTATGAACAGATATGTGTGTGATACATTACACACACACACACACACACACACACACACACACAAGCAGTGAAATACAGTGTTTATGATCATATGAAAACTGCTCCTATGTTGATGGTTCTATTCTGATAACTAGCATACATCACTCAATGACTTAATGCTAAACAACCTTGTGATCTGTCTTGGGCTTCGCTTCACACTGTCTTCAGCTACTTCAGCTTCTAAACAGAAAATTTATCAGAATAACAAATACAACAAAAAACATGTATCATTACCCAAAAAGTAATTTGTAATGAAGAAAAGGTGTTCTTATATTCATAAACATTTGCTTATCTGATAAATAATGCATTCAGAGTCACACAAAATAATATCAGCAATAAATTAGTAAAGTAACTAAAGAGCACTTGTATTTATAATAACATGTGTATGCTTTCATATTTGTTGACCTTAGTTGTACATATATTTAGACAATGAACAATAAATTCTGTAATGTCAGTGTCCTAATTCAAAGGTAAGCCTGTTATTTACCAGGTAAATCAATTTTAATTTCTAACCCATTACTGTCTTCTTAAAATGAAATACCAGGGAGTGTTAAGTCAATGAACTACTGAACATTGTTGAAGGGGAGCTTCTGGAATGTATTCCAAAGGTGGCACACACATTAATATTGTACAGAAACCAAGCAAAAATTGTAAAACAACAAAATATCAAACAGTGTATGCCAAAATCACAAGAGTCAACACATGTGTACAGTTTAATCAATACATCAAAGAATTTTGATCCAGCCTTATTTGTACACGTATTTTTGTCAGGATCACATGTTAAACATTATTTCACATCTGTGAAGGTCCTGCTGTCATATATATGATCTAGTTCAATTTTTACTTGACTTGTGAATAGACATAAACATTTCCTAATAATTTAGACACTGCAAAGTTGAGAACAATATTTTAAAAGAACCTGTAAATATGAGTACTACCTGATTAAAATATAATTTGGTATATTTTCAATTTCATTCTGATGCTGTACTTTGTACATTAATGAAGTGCACTCTAAGGGAGAAACTAGGTTATATTATGTGCATTTAGGAGGACATTGTTATTTGAAATACTGTTGATACCCAGTCCCCGAATTATTATTAATACTTGAGTGTGTAATTGACATTAAACAACAAGCTTCTAATATGGAGTGTACAATACATAATAGTTCTTGACAAATTATACAACAAGTATATTCATGATATCAATCTCTTTGACTTTGACACAGATGAATAAAAGATTAATTTAAGGAATGTTTAATTATGGAGTAGTTGTGAATGTGAGGTTACTGGCCTAGGTATAGGAAAAGTAAATTTCATTACTGTTTTTATTAACTGGGTGATATGGTGCATACAATTTAATATTGGTAATCTTTGGAGTTAGTCTATTAAATAGAACAACCAAATCATTACAAAACAGACTTAAATAGTCAAACAGTATACAGATAAATGTTTTAAAGAATGCTTAAGAATGAATCTCAAGCAGAACAACATTTAAATGTTGACAAATTATGAAATAAAAATTAAGAAAAGGGGATGTCAACAACGTCAAATTTCTAGGTACTTTCTAAATAAAATAGATAGCCAACTGTATTAAAGGTCACAGAAAAGGTTTCCCAAATTAGTCAAAATGTTAGTGTTATATATTAAAATGAATTTCAATCAGAGATATATTTAAAAAATGTTCGTAGAAAGAAAGTTACAGTGGTTTTAAAACTTGCTTTGCTAGCATCTCACATGGCCACAACTTTAACTGAGAATCTTCAGAGAACTTCAGAATGTGACATCATGTTTGGCAATAAAGTAAAATTTCACTTATTCGCAAAAAAATTAAATGTACTTGGGACTACTCAAGGCTTTTTATGGCTGTGTATTGTAGAGACTACTAAACTGTTAAACTAGTCTAGTAGGTGTTCCACCAAGGGTAGCACATTCCTGTATAGGCCACATATGGGAGCACCCCATGCATCCACCAGGCTTCCCTGTACTGATAAATATCACTTTATTTTAAATGACGTTATGTGATAGAAAGATGGAAATATTCACATTCAGGCCCAGTGTGTTGACTTACCAATTGAGCTAATACAACACCAACAAAATGTAGACTGGGGTCGGTGTCGACAGCACAGGTGGCTGCTCTAGATCTATGTCTGCACTTGCTGCAGCTAATCCCTAACAATTAATACTGTCTGTGACCTTATTTGCGAGTGGTTCAAAGTTGTAAGGTTTGATATCCCTGAGAAAGTCAAAACTTTCATTGGAATCTGACATTTTGTCTGTTAACTGGTCAAGACACTTGTAAACAAAGCTGTGGCACTATGTGATGTTTGGCAAAGATGACGTCACCCAATAATCCCTAGTGAGTGTAGCACACACTAGCAATGGCTTGTGAAAGTTAGGAAATTAAGGATTTAGGGAAAACTTTAATGGATATATGATAACTGGTGGTTAGAATTGTTTTGGCGGCACATCTGATAGGGAATAAAATAATTGTTTGTTATACTTTATTTACTTCAAAATGTTAAATTTCTTTTCCCATCACCTTTAAGTAATAAAAAACAGGATTTCTTAATTATTATGGTATGAAGCAATTATAAATCAAAGGATTATTTATTCAGTGAATAGTATATTCACTTGAGAACAGCTGACATAACAATACCTTCTTTATGAAATTCTAACATTGCTGTTTGTAGCTTTTTCAGCAAGTCACTGGATTTTTTTGCAGTTTTCAATGGTCTGTGTTGAAATGTTCTTGCCCTTGTTGATCTCCTGTTTGGCATAAAATAATCAAACTAATATATATATATATATATATATATATATATATATCACAACAGCTAAGCATAACAGTACTATGCCTAAAACCACCAGTGGTGGAAAATATCATATACAACAAAAAACTCAAAGACACAGTTATTTCAGCATGTAGATAAAAATACAAGCCACTTAACAATCAACCATTATAAAAGACAAGGAATTAAGCAAATTTAAAACTCTTATCTGACTCAAACATCTAGATGGTGTATCTAGCTCAAATACTACCTTTGAACTGATGTTGACATCTTAGTTTTGTCAACTCTCTGTGGACTTTCTGAATGTAGGAAATCAACCAAAGATGGGCTGCTTGGCGTAACTTCTAGATCATAGTTCTCCTGGAAATGCGACATCTACTATTAGGATACAGTGAACTGATTTTCCATTTACATATGCATGCGAACAAAAGATGTAATGCAATAAGAGAACATCATATTGCCAACAGAGATTGAGGGGCTGGTGTAGCCCAAGCTGTCTTCCCAATGACCCCATTCATCTGTATTATTTCCAAATGTAAAATAAAAGTTGTAGTAGAATAAGGACATTGACAATAATTCATCTCCTACCTTGGTATCATTCTTTAAATTGTTTAGTATGTCTGCTATTCTCATATTAGTCTCTGGAATAGAGAATGTAAAAAAATATTCACATAATAATTTTCACTGATAAACATGAATAGTTATTAAATTGTATTTGAATAATGAATAAAATATTGTTTTAAAAATTAAAACAAGAAATATGACCACTAACCAACAAATTCATTATGTGTATCCCAACCCACTTCACATGGGATCTGTGATGATAGAAAGCCATCATCAACCAATGGGCTTGGCTGTTCACGGATTAACAGTGATGAAGTTTTCTTTGGTGTAACTTGTAATAATGGAACTTGCTTCTTTGGTGTTGGTGTGGAAGATGACGTATTTAAAGCATGATATTTTCTCTTTGATTTCCGTGGAGTAGTTAGTTTTGGAATGGATTCTGAAATAGAAAATGATTTAACTAGCTCAGTTGGTACAGTTGATTTTTAAATAATAATTTTAAGGATGTATTTAATTTTTTGAAATTGGTTTGTCAAAATTTTTATTACTCAGTCATAACACTAAACTATCATGTTATATCACAACAATGCTTGGTCAAATAAGTGGCTTAGAAAAATAACAAATATTTAACTAATAACAATGATTCTAAACAAGTTTTGAGACATTTTCTTCATTATACTTTTGCAAGTCAAACAGACATGGTACCACTTAGGCTTATACTATATATATATATATATATATATATATATATAATCATCATAATAAATATATAAAATTGCCTAGTAATACCAACAGTTGAATGGCTTATTATTATATTAAACATGCACTATCCCTCATCAGTCTGCCAGTGTGATTAACAAACAAGTGATGATTGATGTTTTATGGCCACTTTTGTGCACAAGGTAGGCTAAACGGGCCGAGCGACCTCCAAAGGTAATGAGACGAAGTGAAAGACGAAACAACCTTCAGATATGCCCACGCCGGGATTCGAACACGGTGGTAGTGATCTGTGGTCCAGCACGCTACCGCTAGACCACGGAGGCGCCCCTCGATTAACAAACAAGTAATAATGTAACAATAAAATCAATGAATCTTCAGTTCAAAAAAAGGTTCACTGTTACCAGCAGAAAGCAACAAGTTGACAGATTTGAGTCTCTGTGTGTGGTAACTGTTGTCCCTAGCTGTGTACATCAAACCCAATCAGATAAGTATCCTGGGTTAACCCAACAGAGCTGTCAAAATTGTAATATCAAAATAAATCAGTACTTAACCTGCACTATCAATTCCCATAACTATTTCAACAAATCATTGGCGACCGCCATTTCTCATCATCATGTTCAAGCACATTAATTTTGCACCATGTTCAGATTTAGTTTACCCATGACAACAAATGCAAAACATTTTAGCAAACAGAAGATTTAGCCATATGTACACCTCCAGACATCCCAGGCACACGGGAATTTAAGCCATAGGCAAATTTTTTTTTTAAATCAATGAGCTCCATAATGGCTGTTGAAGTAGTACCACTTGTCAAATACATTGACTTAGTATAATATCTGGAGAGGTTCACCATCAACACAAAAATTGTATAATTGATATTCTGAGAGCACTATATTAATTTTGTTACAATGCAGAACACCAAACAGATTCTTTCTAAAAACTATACATAATCAGATAATATGTACATTACCTAAAATATTCAGGTAATATGTCTATTCTTTTTGCTAATCGAGATTTAAATTTAATACAGATTACCTGGAAATTTTGGGTTATATACATATTACCTGATTATACAGATTAACTGTAGCATATATATGTACATAGCCCAAGCTTGCACTAAATATGGGACATGGGTCAATTAACTAGCAATCAATTAATATTTACTCTTTCAATCATGCCAGAGATTGGCTTATGTTTTATGCTACCTCTGCCCAACTGATTCGATGTTGCGCATTACTACAACACGCTGTTGTCATATAATTTATCATTAATCTTTAAGTTTAAATATATATAATTTTTCCGGGCAGTACTCTCTGGACCAATATGTCACTTGGGCTGAGCTGTCTAGCAACCTATTCCTAGACTGGCTAGTCTAGACTACCAATGGCAATGAAACTAAAAAAAGGTTACAGACACATTGTCACCCGAGACATTTCGCCACTAAATTATCTGGACATATTGCCACCTATCTAAGGCTAGACACCTTGCCACCCACAACATTTCGCCACTCATAAAGCAATCATGATATACACACCATTCGTTTATAAATTGATAGTACTCTATTGTACTTAACATTTGAAGATTAAATAAAATAAAATTTATTAAATCCAAAACAAAACTGGGAATAGTATAGGTTGACACCCCCCACACACTCGCATACATTATCTATATTATATTACTTTTATGCTGTAATATGTTATCTTTATCATGCACAAGAGACTCATTTTATGCTTTCCTGCTTTTTATTTTATTGTATGTTTAAATGTGTAATGATAATCTACACCAAAGGTGTTAATAGGTAAGCAGGTTTTAGTGCGGGAATGAAAAATTATGGAAAATGTACAGGACCTATATGCATATGATGTTTTTAATGATTTTGTATGTCTGGTACTATATCATAATTCATGTGTATATATGTCATCATTTCATTTGTCTGTATATGTTTCATTATTCATGTCGAGTAATAGCGCATACGCTAATGTTTTATTGTTATAATTTTATACTCGACTCTAAATAAAATGTTATGTTATTTCGATAATCCTTTTAGAAATTCAATGCTAAAAGTAAAACTCAGTATTTCAATTATTCCATTGTTTGTGACTCAGTGAGATATGATTACAGGACATTGGTGCTGATCACAAGAACTATTGCTGAAGTGAACCTGCTCCTTATCAAATAACTTTGAAATTCAATTATGGTTGTTGGCTTCAGACTCAGGGTAGCTTGGATAGTTGACAGTTGAAATTGATTAAGTGTCCCTTGTTCAAAGACAGATTATCACAGACAACTGGTGTATAATACAGGAAAAATAGGTAAGTCAATTGAATCTACATGTATCAAGTAAATGAAAGTTGCTATAAAAAGGGATGACTTTTTGCCATAAGCAACTCATTTCTTGCAGCATTCCATATATATATTTGTCACATATTAAATATTTCTGGTATATGCACAGCTAATATGGCACAAACAGCATTACAGGCTGTTGTTGGCTCATGCATAGCTTGTCATAGTACAGTACATACACGCCAAGAAGCTTTGAAATGCGATGTTTCTGGTTTTTGGCAACATCGTACTTGTGGTACTGGGATCTTTCGTGATACGTACCGCATGCCATGGGTTTGTGATGGTTGTTAAACCCAATCAGTTAATATATCAATGATAAGCTTTAATAATAAACAGTTATCGGTTGGTGCTATTTCATACATGAGAGAAAAAATTTCAGTGTGTTAGCAGCTATCTAGACACTAGTGACCTAGGTCCTAGTCTAGATCTAGATGCAAAGTGTCTAGAAGTGTGTCATGTGTTGCATTCCATCAGAAAAATATTTATGTTCTGTATCATGCATGATTATGTATCGTGTGAATGATGTTAATACATATGCTATGCATGAATGTATGAACATGTTATATAAATACTGCTAACATATATATATATATATATATATATATGTGTGTGTGTGTGTGTGTGCATTCTACGAAAATGCAAGTGTGTCATGTGTTGCGTTCCATCAGAATAATGTATAGCTAATTAAATGTACTATTTTACACTATCACCAAGATCAATGGCATTTTAATGTTCTGTATTATGATTATGTACAAGTGTACATATACTTTATATTAAAAGGGAAATCTACAGCAATCTTTTAAATTGTATGACTAGATCAACAAATTAAAACATTTTGTAAAATTAATAAATGTGTGAGTGGTGAAGTGTCTAGATAAATGACTGGCGAAATGTCTTAAATGGCGATCTGTCTCAGGTGGCGAAGCTCTTGGGTGGCGAACTGTCCAGATTCCCAAAAAGGGACCACACTGCCACTGGTCAATGGAAATAAGTGCTGTCACTTTCGTGCACTATCCCTGTTTCGTGATCATAGACTAGATCATGAAACGAAAGAATATCAATCAATCAAAAATACATTGATACCTGAATGCACAGACTGAGAAATGAGATCCCCATACTTAGTCGCAGGTATTGAGGTAGATCTAGTCTAGAGTCTAGATCTCTTTCATGCTGTTTTGACCTGTAGACCCTCTAATATCGCTATGAATCATGCAAACTCATTGTCAAACGAGGTACGGTAATATAATAGCTATTTACCATTTTGCGTATTGTCGTAAACCTTTCTTCTGGTCACCCTACCCATGATATATTTATATGCTGTTCATCTTTTATTACAAAAGTACATATTTGATTAACACAAAGCACTTTATCTGTTTATAAGTCTATCTTTCACATTCGAACAACCCACCAAAACACCGATAATATAAAATATACTCTGTTAGGGGTATGATCGGGCCTTTTTTTAAATTGAACTAATAAAATGTTATAATTAGTTTTAGATTAAATCACCTCTTATTTTCTTTGTACCAAATAGTACAATTTATAAATAAGTCTGTAAACTTATTTGTTTGATTTTCAGATTTTAATTATTCAATAAAATCGTTTAATTTAAATGACAATGCAAGTATAGATATCTATAGGTCTAGTTATATATAGACTATGACTAAAATGAGATCTAGCGCATATTTTAAAAAAAAGTACTGTAGGCCTATGTATATGGCCCCAGATCTGAGATTGCCACACATGTAGTATATAATCTAAGAATTTAAGAAAATACTTTAATACTGCGAACATTGATTTATTGAGTGGAATGAAAATGCCATTGTCAAATGTTATATATAGCTTTAGAATGGTTGTTTTATTGCTCAGGTGCTGCAGGATCTGAATGCTTTTCAGAACCCCAGTGGAACTAATTAATTAGAAAATTACTTAAAGATTTAAGGGATACAAATTTAATCTGTACTCTGATTGGTATAGTTGGCCTCACTATTAAATGTTGCACCTAGAAGAAATGCTGGCAATGACAAATTTAAATTAGTTGGTCTGCTTCATTCCAATTAGCAGTGGAGTTCTGAAAAGTTAATTGATGAATATTGGAAATTGGAATATAAAATATTCCAAATGAGCACATAATTTACATATGCATGGAACAAGGTGAAATTAGTTATAATTATTGTTTATTTATTTAGCTTTGACACCGGTCATGCCTGGGAACCTTCTATGAAAATATCACATAAACACGTACATATATTTTGATTTGATTCAGAGTTTGAACTTGAAAAATTTATATATATATATATATATATATATATATATACACATATATATATATATATTCAAGTTCAAACTACTACTAGAGTTCAGATTTAGCTGTGCTGTATGTATTAGAATTCAGGACATATAATCCCCTCAGGACATAATCCTCTTACATGAAAAATATAAAAACAATTGAGATTTTATTTTACCAATTTGTTTTTAATTTATATTTATTAGTTTTCTTCCCAATTAATAAATTAAGTGCTTTAATTATAAAAATACTTTTTATTATCTTAATACATTGTCATTGAAATGAATTTATTACTATTCATTTGGTACAATAAATTGAATGTAATACCAGTGTTATGTTTAGGTGCACATACACAAAAGCACAATGGTCATCTTAGAACGGTACAATAGAACTGTTTATTCTCAAGATACATTGACTGGTGTGTACACTCATGGCAGTCGGCCACTACAACATATGATTGTTTATAAGTAGCATACATTACACTGTCCACACCTATTGTAAAAGTAATCTAGCATAAGATAACCTGTAGACATGCGCAACAAAATGTCTGAGAAATTACAGATCAAATATATTCTCGGGCTTTCTGTCTCTTAACGGATAGCGTCTCGGTGTAGTTAGTGTATCGGGTGGTTTATCTGTGGGAGTTGGTGGTGTGGGCAACACTGGTGTTCGGCGAATCTGAACTCTGATCTGATTGTACTGGGCTTACAGCTGGATTTACATTAGGCGGTACACCATCAGGTAGAGTTACTGGTATTTGGTTGGGTGGGTATTACCTGTCTAGGTTATATATTCTGGCTGGTGATCTGAAATAGTCTCGCCTGATCTTAGTAGATGATCAACATGAATATGGCGTACATCCTCGCCTACACGAACAAGATACGTAAGTGGACCTAATCGTTTCACAATTGTTCCTGGCATCCACTTTTCCTCTCCATTTCGATGGCTTCGGACTCGAACTCTATCAATACACTCAAATTGTCTAAACTTAGTGGATACATCTGGTGACTGTTTATCTACTATCTTACTGCGCAAGTCAGGTTTTATCAGATTGAATCTGGTACGTGGTTGTCGTTTCAAAAACAACTCGGCTGGAGACCTGCCTGTGCTGGTATGTGGAGTTATTCTATACATCAACAGGAAATTGGCTAACTGCTGGCTTCGAGACATGGATGGAGACTTCCTTAGTCATTGTTTCAACGTCTGAACACAACGTTCAATATAACCGTTACTGGCTGGATGGTATGGTGGTGTCAATGTTTGCTAGATACCATTTAGCTTCAAGAACTGGGCAAACTCTCGGCTTGCAAACTGTGGTCCGTTATCAGACACTACCTCATGGGGAATGCCGAAAGCCGCAAACAAATCTCGATGACTCTCTGAGAGGTAGTACTTGCAGTGGGGAATACCTCTAGCCACTTGGAGTAACTGTCAACCACCAGAAGGTAGTTTGTTCCATCGTATTCAGAAAAGTCAATATGTAGCCTTTCACATACATGACTTGGATACTTCCATGGTATTAACGGTCTAGTTGGCGGTGTTTTGCGACACGATAGGCAAATTTTGCAACTGCCAACTAACTTTTCTGTCACTGTCTATACCCGGATACCATAGCCAAACCTTTCATGCGAACAATACCTCGATATTCCCCATGTAAGTCATTTAGCAGCTGTGGTCTGTATTTAGTTGGAATCACAACTCTTAACCCCCAAAGTATACATCCTTGGTCTACGGACAACTCATCTTTTCTACGAAAGTAGGACTCCAATTCATCATCATCCAAATAATTGGGCCAACCAATTAGCACATGGTTTAACACACGTGAGAGCACTCTATCTTTCCGCGTTTCTTCACTGATCTGTTGAGCAGTAATGGGTAAATCATTGGTATAGGTAAAATAATTCACCCGTAACCCTGTGGCTAAAGTAGACCCTGCAACTGGGAAACGCGATAACACATCAGCGTTTGTATGATATTCCGATCTCCTATACAGTATAGAGTATTGATAGGCCATCAGTATCACTGCCCATCTCTGTAACCTCAGAGCTGATAATGCTGGTATACCCGTTTTAGGACCAAATATGGTAGTGAGAGGTTTGTGATCCGTTATTAGATTAAATTTCCTTCCATACAAGTATTTATGGAACTTTTGAACGCCATAGATGATTCCTAGAGCTTCACGCTCTATCTGCGCATAGTTTTTCTCTGCAGGTGTTAATGTACGTGATGCAAAGGCTATAGGTCGTTCATCACCCTTCAGCATGGTGTGCGAAATTACACATCCAGCTCCATAAGGGGATGCATCACATGCTAGATCCAATGGCTTTTTACATCATAATGTACAAGCAGACATTTCTTACAATCTTGAAAGGCCTCCTCACACTCAGACGTCCACTTCAATTGAACATTCTTTCCTAACTAGAAATACACAGGGGCTAACTTAGTAGACAGGTTAGGCATAAACTTGCCATAATAGTTTACTAAACCTAGGAACATACGAAGTTCTTCCACATTGTTAGGTTTCTTGGATTCTAAAATGGATGCTATTTTCTCCTTTGTAGGATGCAGTCCATCTGCATCTACTTTATGGCTTAAGTACTCGACACTAGCTTCCATGAAGCTACATTTGGAAGTATTGACACGAATGTTATGACGCTCTAGCCTCTGTAAGACTTCTTCAAGAATTGTTTCATGTTTCTCCTGATTAGATGATGCAATCAAGATGTCATCAAGATAGCACGTAACATGATCCAATCCACTAAGTACTTGATCCATAACATTCTGAAAGATCGACGGTGCTGTCGATATGCCATAAGCGAGGCGCTGGTACTGGAAAAGTCCTTTATGGGTGTTCACAGTGAGGTATTCCTTTGATTCCTCAGATAACTCTAGCTGTTGATAGGCATTTGACAAATCAAGCTTAGTAAACACCTTACCTCCTGCTAACTTGGCAAAAAGGTCCTCAGCTGTTGGTAACGGATAGCATGTATCCTCCACTACTTTATTTATGGCGACTTTATAATCTCCACATATTATGATTGATCCATTTGCCTTTGGCACAACCACAATCGGGGCTGCCCACTTACTTCTTTCCACCATTACAATGACACCATTACTCTCAAGTCGACACAATTCCTGCTCCACTTTGTCCTTGAGTGCATAAGGCACCGATCTAGGTTTGTGAAAGATTGGGCTTGAATGTGGTTTCAGCATGACGTTGGCTGTGAAGTGCTTAATGGTACCAATACCCTCTTTAAACACTGATGGGTGTGATGCTATAATTTCATTTATCTTCTGTGCGCGCGCCTGTGGCATGATTTGAAAAATACTCTTCCAATCCAGGTGAATAAACTTCATCCAATGACCTAACAATGGGGCTCTGTTGTTACCTCTGGCAATCAATAACGGCAACCTGAATGACTGGTTCTGGTACCGAAGGTGAGTAATTACTTCGCCTAACATCGGTATACGACCTCCTAAGTAACCAGTAAGAACCGATTCTGGTGTTTGCAGAGCAAGATGTGATATATAATTATGATACAGCGATTCAGAAATGATAGATCGTGTAGCACCTGTGTCCACTATGAACGTTATCTTTGTTCCTTCAATTTCGACTGGAACCTTAATTTCTTCTGATTTACACTGGGCTTCTGTACTGTACACGGTATACAGCGGTACTGTGTCAGGGCCATAACTAAGTCCTTGAACTGTATTTACACTATCACCAACCTGATGAGTGTTACTGCTGTACCTCTGATATCGTGATGATTTACATGCTTTAGCAATATGTCCAATTTTGGAACATTTATGACATGACCATGTCTTGGCATAACAACTGTCTGGATTATGCTGACTATTACAGCGATGACATGTTTTACGCTGTTTGTTAGCGTTCTTTTGTCTTGACTTCTGTGAGTCACTCCATTTATTTTGCTTTGACTTCGGTGAGTCACTCCACTTTGTGGTTATCCTATTTACACTCTGTGTAAAAACTAGTGTAGATTGACACGACTTCGTCTCATTGTGCGCTAGTTCCATTGCCTGAGCGTCAGAACAAGCTTTATCCCAAGTCAGGTATGTTGTTGTTGCTAAAGAGAACAATCTAGTCTTTATTGCTGGACTCCGTACACCGATAAGAAGTCTGTCTCTCAGAGTGTTCTTTAGTGAATCACCAAACTCACAATTTATACTGAGTTTCTTTAGCGCCAAAATAAAGTCTGTAACGCTTTCATTTTCTTGCTGGTTACGTAAACCAAAAGTGTATCTTTCACCAACAACACCGTGCTTAGGTTTGTAGTAATCCTCTAATAGCTTAGTCAGATCATTGTAAGATTTTCCTGCTACATCATTAGGAGTTACCATTGACACGAGCAATTCAAATGCACTAGCACCAATTAATGCTAAGAAAATATTCACTTTATTATCGTTCTCAGTTTTATTGATGTTCATTCATATTTCTAATCTCTTCTGATAGTTTTTCCACTCTTCCTTATCAGAATTAAATTCTTAAATATTTCCTATTAGAGCAGCTGCAGTCATGGTAATTGATTAAACAATTACATATCGTAGTGTCCGATTGGTCGCGGTGATCTGTGATATATGACTTTTGTTCCGGCATCACGTAGGCCTATTCACGAAATTCCTGGAAATATCCCAAAATGCACAGCAGCAACAAGTTGTCACGTTTCGCCCAAATCCGGACACGGCCCGACACAAGCTAACAAATAAAGTTACAAAGACTGCATAACCTAGTAAATACTGACTTCCTATGACTTCACCGATAGTTTACCAAACTGAATTTCCAACACAAAAGATGACAAATCCCAACTAATCGTCGCCAAATGTTATGTTTAGGTGCACATACACAAAAGCATAATGGTCATCTTAGAACGGTGCAACAGAACTGCTTATTCTCAAGATACATAGACTGATGTGTACACTCATAGCAGTCGGCCACTACAACATATGATTGTTTATAAGTAGCATACATTACAACCAGTACTTAATAAATGACAATTTAGTTTAATTGCAATTCACAGTCAGAGGCTATTGCATGGGCTATATGGAGATGAACTTGTAAAAACTTAAGCCTGATATTTGTTAATCTGCATGGTGTTTTCGAAAGTCACATATACTTGTCACTTTCCACATAGAAGTCTAGCTGTTGAAGTCTTTGTTGGGAGCAGGCCAAACATCTACCGAAGAACCGAAACTCAATCAGGGATATGGTCTTAGAAGATGAATGGACCAAGACCAGTGACGGAGATAATGTTTGATCTATGACAAAGGTGTAGACTCATCCAACTGGATGCTAGTCTTTTGGTCTGCACCACTTTGTGAGTTCTACTACCTAGCTGATTCTTGGATGGGACATTCAACATTGCTACATCACTATTCAGTCATCTCTATGCGATTCTATGTGCACCTCTCGCGGTGACTCTCTAGTCACTTGTGCCTATGGAACCAGTTGACATATGAGGAGTTCCTCTCTGCCATACAGAATTGGTGCAACACCCTTGGAGTCCAGGCAGACCCTACCACTACTGTCACCATGGACTTTGAGTGAAAGAAATATATGTTTTTATTCTTCATATGAGGGGATTATATTACTGAGGGGGATATTATCTTGAGGGGATTATATGTCCTACAGGTATATTGTCCGAGTGTATTATATGTCCGTTTATCACCAACATCATATTTTTGAAAACAAATTAGTTTTTATATGAATGGATCACTACAAATGGAAGTGAAAAACTTTTATAGTGGTTTCTAAGTCAATTCTTTGTACAATACACTATTTATATATAAAACAGTAGGATTACTGATACAGATTACAGTTATGGAATATGGTATTAAATTAACTGTCCCAAAAAGACCATATCACAATTTAGTAATAGTTCATATAAAAATGCACAATTCAGTCATTTATTTATTTTATTTATTTTAAGTGGCAGATTAATAAAAAATTAAAGACAGCTAGCATAATTATCCCACATTTCATTAACTTCATCTCTTCAGCTTTCACTGTCATTTAACTTATTTACTGTACATGTGCACAAAAATGGCTACAAAAAAAAATAGTTTTGCGTTATTGATGAAACGGTTAATCTAGACTGTTCTGCATCATAATTACTCACTGAAATCAGTTGGTTGGATACCATTTGCAGAACAATAAATAGGCTATAAACACGTACTATATAACTTGTAGATATACTGCTATTTTTTATTCAGTAATATAATAATCAACTGTTCTTTGCTATGTACATAATATACAGTTTCAAATCAATAAGATAAAAACATTTAGAAGACATTAAAGCAAAAAAAAGAACACTGTAAGATATATATATATATATATATATATATATATAACCCTCAAAAAAGTCTTGCATATAAAGTTTAATGGGTAATATCATCGCAAAAATAGCATAAATGGCTAAAGGTGTTATATTATATATTGATTATTTAGCTTTCCTATGATCCCAATATCGTCATTGTACAGTTTCTGTTAGAGGAATACCAGTGTCATGAATGGGGTGCGGGTCCCTAGTGAAAAGTGCCAAAACTCAAACACTGTATGCAGAGGACAATGCAATACATGTATCGGTCAGCTTACTTCGCAATATGATGTACACAGTGCTCACCAATTTCTTAACAATTTTCACAGTTTGTATTTTCACTGAAAATTATCATTGTCACTGTGCATGGTCACCACTGTGATATACCACGTTTATCACTTATGGATAAAGCCCGTGCCATTCGGCAACTACAGGCAGGGATTCACCAGAGTGAAGTTGCGCAAACATTTGATGTTGACCATTTCACGGTGGAGAAGAAAGTTCAGGCAGGTTAAGGAGTGGTCGTCCCAGAATAACAACTACTGATGAAGATCGTTACATCCGCCTGGTGGCACTGCGTAACCGACGGGTGTCACCCAGGATTATCCAGACCAGACTAGCAGGACGTCATGGGCGCAGATACTCCGATCAGACCATCCGCAACAGACTGAACGCATCGCACCTTCGGGCTCGTAAGCCAGCCAAGAAGCCAGCGCTAACAGCTTTACATCGTACAGCACGTTTGCGTTGGTGCCGACAACATGGCCCTTGGAATCTCAACACGTGGCGGAGAGTGATGTTCTCAGATGAAGCCAGGTTTTGTTTACGTAAAGTGGAGGGGAGAGTTCGAGTCTGGAGGAGACCAGGGGAACGTTTTGCTGACTGCTGTATTGAGAGGGTGACTGTGTATGGTGGTGGTAGTGTTATAGTTTGGGTGGCGTCTCTTTTGCAGGAAAGAAGACTCGTGGCGATCAGTGGAACATTGAACGCTCAACGTTGTCGTGATGAAATTCTGGACCCTGTAGCCATTCCATATGTCCAGAACATGGGAGTTGGCAGTATTCTGCAAGATGACAATGCTCGGCCACACACTGCTCGGATAGTCCAAGAACACCTGCAGCACCGGGGAATACAGCGAATGCAATGGCCATCATGCAGTCCTGATCTTAATACAATCGAATATTTGTGGGACCTGCTGGGGAGAGCTGTTCGCAACAGAGTCAACAATGCCATCACTGTGCAAGATTTCTGACAGATTGTCGTGGATGAGTGGGATGCGATACCACAACAGCGTGTTCAGTGGCTCATATCCAGCACG
Source organism: Paralvinella palmiformis (assembly GCA_025642065.1). Classification (NCBI taxonomy): domain Eukaryota; kingdom Metazoa; phylum Annelida; class Polychaeta; order Terebellida; family Alvinellidae; genus Paralvinella; species Paralvinella palmiformis. The sequence goes on along the minus strand of JAODUP010000421.1, from coordinate 177,439 downwards.
CGGAGGCGGTGCCAAGCTGTTACTGCTGTGATTGGTGGCTCCTCACACTACTGATGTTGCAAATGTTTTGGATAAATCCTAGTCTGGAAAATGTATCAGTGTGTTCAGCGTTATTCAATTCAGAACGATACGATATCAATACATCCAAGTTTCAATGATAATGGTAATTTTGGCACTTTTCAATGATGACCTCTACCCCATTCCCCACTCCGCCATTCAGTGTTTTAATGCTTCACAATCAATATTTTGGTATGAATGGAAAGCTGAATAATCAGACTTCCAAAATAATATAACACATGTCGCAGATAATCTTTATATGCAAGACTTTTTGAGTGGTTTATATATATATATATATATATATATATAATTTATATTAATTGCTACACCATAACTCGTAAGCAAAACATTGAGAACTATAGATCTATCCGTCCTGTATTGACACCATATTAAACCGATTAAGAATATTAAATATAATTATCCCATAACAATAAGATATTTGATTTTAATGCCTGATATCACCCCTTTTATAACCAATGGATTTAATGACACTAGCTTTTGTCGCGACCCCTAGTGATTGTACATTGCGTAGCAGTCGTTTTCATGCTTTTTCTAGTTTCAAGCTATAATTTAGTATAATTCACTAACTTGATGGAAAATAATATAAGGTAATTCGTCATTAATATATAATTTTAAAGCGTGGTAATATGTGTTATATGACAATTATATATATTACTATTATATAGTGCTATAGACAGTGTTTACGGAGGTTGTGTGCGATAATATGTGACATTTAGATCTACAATCGTGGTTTGCACCGTTTTGGGAGTTGGGCAATTTCACTTTCAGACTGTTCATCTCTCTTGTGCTATATAAATGGGTAATATACAAATGTCAGGTGTAGTGGAAAATAATAACTGGAAATGCCTTGGAACAAACATTAACATGCTACAGAATGCAATGTTCTAAGAAGGTAGCCGGACATAACCCCCTGCGGACATAACCCCCTGAATATAAGAATTAATTAATCATAATAAACACACATGCTTGTTATATATCATTATTTTATTGTTATTATACAGGAATTAATGTTATTGTTTTAATATATATAAAATATATATAACAGGAATTAATTGATAATAATAAACACATGGTTCCCATATAGTAGGTACTTCGATAAACCGGCTTAGGCCGCCGCATAGTGTCAATAACGCTTTTGTAACGGCCTTAAAATGACGGACACCACCCCTCGGAAAACCTTGTTTTATGCGTCACTGGGTCCATGACGTGATAAAGTAACTCAGCGATTTTGTTACCGAATAGTTCATGAACAAGTACGTCTTTATCTGATAATTTTCTGATCTCCGTGCAAAAAGTTGTATTAGCGCAAATTAGGCGAGTTTGACGCCGTTTATTCATATTCCCATCGTAACCAAACGCCTTAGAAAACTATACAAACGCGAAAAGTATCATACTTTAAAACACCCGCGCCGATACCTCACCAACCCTCACTAAAAAGCACTGTTCCCGATTGTAGGCTAGATTTTGGTCCGATTTTCAGCAGAAAATGGGTAGTGATAAACTTCAAATATTTATCAGCCGATAATGAAATAATGCCAAAATCTACTGCCGTAACCATTTCAGATATCATTTTTATAAATATTTACTGAATATAACAAACATGCTTGAAGGATTGGAGAGATTTTGGTGAGCTGGCGATATTTGGTAGTAAGCAGCCATTTGCATTATGATGGTCACGTGATCCAAATACTCTCTCCTGATTGGCCAGTTGTCTTTGTTTACAGTAAATAAAAGCACATGTTCTTGTTTATATGCTGGATTTCTCTGTCCCTTTCCTATTTATTTGTTTGATTACTGTGTTTTTACATTTTTATGTTATTATTATGATATATATATATATTGGATTGCATATATCATATTAACTGTTTTCATACTTTATTGAAGGAATTATATGCAATTTTTGGTAACTTAATTGTGTTTCTTCCTTGATCCTCTGTGTATAAATTATTACTTTCTTTGATATTTTGTGCTTTATTTTATATTTAAAATTTTCAAGATGACTACAAAGAATGACGTACATAAACTAGCTGCTGTCTATGGAGAGCACTATGATGATGAAACCTTGGTTTTTCACCATGGGTACTGTTTAAAAAAAATCTTAGTTAGTTACTAATATTGCTTCAATCAAAATGTTGCTTAGAAAGAACAGATATCTTCATTTAAGACTTAAGGATATTAAATCCAAGTGTACTATTCTTACCAAAGTACCTATATAGCATTAATAAGAGTGGTGATGAATCCCATGTTAAATCTTACTGATGTAGGCTTTGATTTTATTCCTGGTCAGAGTACCTGTAGTCAAATGGTATATAAAATGTGTTGGCTGACATCCAGGTAGGAGAAGCAGTGGTTAAAATGATAATCTGAGCTTAAGTTGGGATGCAACATCTCCTGATGGGGCAACATATACATGAGGTGCATGTTAACTTGCCAAGTGTGCCTCCCCTTAAATAAAGTATTAAAAATATCACAGTATCTTATGCAACATGCTTTCATCACAATCAGATGAAACATCACTAGTTAGTGATCAGTCATTTAAAAATACAATAACTGACATGCCCTGCTTTCATTATTAATTATTGGGAAGTATTGGAAGAAGAAAAAGATTATGTAGATAATAAACTTAAGTTTAGAGAGATTTTAATGCGAGATTTGGAGTCAGCGTTAACTGTTATTTTTTAATAAATATTTAATATATCTTAATTCTTATGTAATGTAGACCTAATAACCAACTCTTTAGTTGAATGTATTCATTCTGTATCTGAAATAATATAAATATTTGTATTTGGACTTTAATATCAGAGTGATTTTTAGCTGTTTTATGCCTTGGAATAGAACACACCACATGTAATATCTCTTTAGTATGATAAGATAATCATTATATTCTTGTAGATTCACTATCTATATATAATTTCCTTCAATTTGATATGTTATTTGCCATATTTCAATACCAATAAGTTTTTAACATTTTGGTCTTGACCTTTTCCCATTATGGGTCAACGGTCAAGGTAAAAAATCAAAGGTCATTATTATAAAAACAATCCTTAGTTCCCGTAGAATACTAAACATCAAATTTGTAGGTGAATAACTCCCTTCTTTTTAAGTTACAACCTATTTTCCTCTTACTGGTTTGTGAAAATCTATGAAATAATCACAGTTTTGGATTCACTGTTCCCATCTAATAGCATTAGACACCTACCCCTGTAATTTGGGGTGTTTAAAGTACTATAACTTAACAACTTGGCCAATTTTTTAAAACTTAACAGTTCTGGAATCTGTGAGGTGAGTACTTTACAATGTGCTAAGAGATATTGCAATAATAACAACTTTATCAAAAAATTTATCAAAGTACCTACATATAGCATTATTTTATTGTTAATATTATATCATATATGCCATTTACATTAACAAGTTTATTTCCATCTTATGGTATATCCGAGACCTTTGAGTGTGGATTCGATGGTTCTTGACCCGTCATGGACACCTCTGCACAGATTGAATAGAGTTGACTGCAGGGACTTAACATGTCGCTGTTGTCTCTTCTTGGGGGATTCCAACAGGATGTCAGTGTCTACCTTGTTCTGATCCTTACGGATACTGTCAATAGCTCTCCATATAGTTGGATGAGAATGTCCAACTAGTGATCGGAAGCCGTTGTTCCAGGATTCGCAAATGTTGTTAGTTCTCGATCCACCGTGCATAGTTGTCACATGCACATTCCACAGCTCGAAACCTATCTATGGGAGAACACGCCAGATGGTCTTGAACCACTGATTGACTATTTTAGCTCAACATATGTATCCGGAGCATATAGATGCATCCGTCAGCCAGCAGGACGAGATGCCGTCATCCCCCCTATCAGAATGCGGAGAATTCCTCCGAGATTTCACTCCGATAAACCTAACCAAACTGAGTGTCCTCCTGGAGATGCTCCGATGGTGCAGAACCCACCATACTCTGCATCAGAAAATAGTTATATACACTGACTCCCCGGATGCACTCTTCATCCTCCAGAAACACACCCCTTCGACCTACCCAGAAACAGCCCATAAAGTCTGGGATGAAGCCGAACATTTCAAACAACTAGCCATCTAGATTATATTTCACTGGATACCAAGCCACGTCGGAAACCTCAGCAACGAAGAAGCTGACTGACTTGCTAATTTAACTACAGATCTTGACATTGACAATTTACAGACATATTGGAGCTCTAGGACAACATATCCCCATAAGGAGCAATAAAATGACAGATAAACTTTACATTGACTACTTCACAACTCCAACCGGTACTTAGTATCTTAGTACCACCATACCAGAACATAGGATATGCCAAAATAGGTTTATAGATACCCAACTACGACTACTTAGATGTCACTCCTATTTCAAGACTTGAGTATGTCAAAACCATGTTGGGCCAACAGAATGCCCCAGACTACTGAATTTTCATAAAAATATTACACAAAAACTACTCCTCGTTCATCACTCCCTTCCCACAGTAGATAAAGTAAAATATATCATAAGATAATCAGCCATCATCCACAAGACCATTTACCCCTCATCAGGAATAACCATGTGTCCTGCAGTAAATCCTGCATTAAAATGAACAAACCCCCTATAAGAGGCCGTGCCCTATAGTGACAGCCTTGGCTATCAGTTCCCCTTAACAAGACCAAAATATCTATTCACAGATTATTCATTGACTGAACAAAATCCACTGCCTCTAAAGGTTTATGTTGGTGGCCGAATTGGTCATGGCATTGCCGATTTCGTAGTGCGACCGAAATGGACTGAGACCGAAATTAGACCCAAATAAATTAGCTGGTTGTGGGAGGTAGGCAAGCACGAAAGGCTTTGAACCTATGATCCAAAATTTTGGGCTAATTTGGTCATAATTCTTTTCAAAAACTAAAATTTTCAAACATCAATAACAGTGATTTAAATATCCAATGAAAATACCAATTATTTACATGATAGATGGGCCCCATAGGCATAGAGGTATACTATTATGTAAACAACTGCTGTGTAATATGACCAAGCTAAATTGTGACTATTAAATCCAAGGCCATGCCCTACATCAATAGCTTGGGGTATCAATTCTCCTCAACACCATGACAAGACAAACAAGTCACAGCCACCATAATGTCAGTTATGGAACAATGGGTAAAGAAGTAATCTAAAGCAACTAAATGGCCCTTTTCATAGAAGTCGGCAATCCTTGGGAATCTTCGGAATAACAAATCATCCATTGAGAAGCTGGCTAGCTTTTGGAGCATTTTCTTGAAATACTGCCATCGTAGTAATGGTCACCGGACTAGGTTTTTAGTGTTATATTTGACGAATGCCTTCATTTTATACCAGATCGATAGAGAATAAGGTAACTAATCAAACATTTTTATCCAATAAAAAGTAATTGTTATGGCTAAAAACAATGTTATTGATAGACTCCATCGGGCAATTAATTCAGTGAACCAACCAAATCTTGGAGGGATGATTCATTTTCACACTGATTGTAACTGAAACAGATTTTATTGTGTACTGTATAACGCTATGAATTTTTATGTCTTATTGGATGTAGTAAAATAAACAAGTTCCTTAAACACGGCACATATTGGCTAAATGTGTCCAGCTAAACATGGGAAAATATTATTATAAACTGTTGTTTCCAATGTCATGATATGGATAGTCAGTCCAGTGATTTAGTAGGCACGAGGAGTATATAATGGCTACCATTTGTAGAAGTATACAGGTGTTCTGAGCTAAGCTCAGCAATTACCTTGTTTGATCCGACAAGAATTACCCAGTATTTTCTTGACACCAGAGCTGATTATCGCAGCATTAGAGATTCATCATTCCAGATATTCAACAGATGTTATGTTCAGGTAAAAATATTCGATTAGATTTTCTGATGATTTTATAACCTACTGTGATGAATCTATGCTAATTATTGGCAGTATTTTAAGTTAGTTAACAGAAAAACAGTATAATATATGAAGAGGTCATCATAATCCTTGACATTTCTGGATGGGAAAATTATCTTGTTTTCTTAAGCTAAGCCATTTTCTAAAGACGTTGGTGATATAATATTTAAATACATAATAAATAATATATATATAACCTTTGGCATTCAATTTGTTGCAGGATATTAAACTACGAGACGATAACATAGCACAAAAGACGCTGGTGCAGTGTCTGCTGACACATTTATCTGTAGAATAATAACTCTTTACAGGAGTTATAAATGTGCACAATGTCTTGGTTCTCTTTAGAGTTACTTGTGTGTAGCAGGATGAATGTCACTTAAAATTGAGTAATTCAGACCTAGTAGAAGGAAGAAGGAGTCATCAAATGTAATCCCATTATTCATTGCTTCAACAGTTATTAACACACCGTCTGCCACACCATTTCCTGAAACAAACTGGTGTGTAAAGAGCATCCTGCATTACAAACACTGTATATAAATATAATCATTGTAATAATACTTGGCTTTTAAACTGTGTGAAAATAATGGCTCCCTTCTAGATTAGCATAATCCTGGACTAGTTTTACTATTAACACAAATCCTAGTTCATCCATAGTATATTTATTTAAAAATTATTACAAAACTATAGTTGCCATATTTAGGCAAATAAAATAATAATATTGTCACTTTTACCTTTATCTAACTGTGCCGATGCATATGGAATAGATGATCAAAATCTCTTGGTTGTTAAATGTCTGAAACGCACACGACTGTTTTTTTTTATCAGACTGGCTCTATCCACTTTTCATTATGGCTTTAACCCATGTATCAATGGATCCGCACTAGCCATGCTGGCAAGTGCTAATATTTGGTACCAGGGGGGGGGGAGAAATAGTCTATTACGCTCACCAGGAAAATCTCATCCCTTAATTTAATTCAGTTGTTTTCCCACTTTTATTCGACACAATTTGCCAACCTTTTTTACCTGAATACCGTGCTATGAAATATTTGTTTTATTGATCCTGTAATACTTACACAGCACCACTGGGCCTCATGTGCGCATTTACAGAACAAATTAGGAACTCGATGAAATTTCGATGTTATCGACATGACCTCGACATTTGACCTTTCATATTTTTATGTAAACATGGATCAGTTTTGGAGGAAAACAGAAATAACTAGTGAAAACCAGAATGATGCAGAGAAGAAAAGAAAACTCCCTCTTTTGGAATTTACAGGACATGTAAAGAAAGTAAATTCCACTGAGAAAGAGTAGGAGAAATCAACCCCAAATGTAAAAAAGTCAGACATTTCTTATCAAAGTGGCAGATTGGTAGACCATGACTTTCATACAATGTTCAAAGAGGTATGTGGTGCACACAGTGTGTGAAGCATGAGGCCAAAATGTAACATCTGATTCTCTCCAGGCAAATGATGAATGGCAACAAATATTTTAAACTTTAGACTATAACTTAATCATGATAAAGAGTAGTAGAAATCAACCCCAAATGTAAAAAAGTCAGACATTTCTTATCAAAGTGGCAGATTGGTAGACCATGACTTTCATACAATGTTCAAAGAGGTGTGTGGTGCACACAGTGTGTGAAGCATGAGGCCAAAATGTAACATCTGATTCTCTCCAGGCAAATGATGAATGGCAACAAATATTTTAAACTTTAGACTTTAGTGTTGATTCAGCTCAATACCATTGATAAGCCAGATGATACAAAGCTACAGTGCAGAAACTGGCATGGCCTGATATCTGGATTTCTTGCAGCAAGGGTGGTGAGTTCTCTCACATCCTTTATCTCATCGATCTTATCCTCACCCTTCCCACCAGTTATGCAGAGAATGAGAGGGGCTTCGGATGAAAATTACCAAGTCCCATCTTCGCACAAAACTGAAGACCTCGACCCTCACAGACTATGATCCCACAGCTGCTGTTGAGTTTTGGATGGGATCCTTATCCAGGCCAAGCAGGCTGAACTTCATGTACAAGAAAGCTGTAACCCTTGTAAAATTGAGGAGAAGAAGCAGAAGAGAGAGAAGAGGACGGCCAAAGATGGTAATGAAACTGGTCAGGTTGATCAGGAAGTTGAAAATGCTGGTCAGGAAGCTGAGAAAGCTGATAAATGTAGTCAAGATGTTAGCCAAGAAGTGGAGCTTGCTCAGGCAGCAGATGATGTTGTGGCTGGAGAGATAGGAGGCAGTGACAATGATACTGATCAGGCAGAACATCCTGTAGTTGCAATGGTTAGGAAAGAGTCGGACTGTGACGGTGAAAGATGGATTTGAGATGGGATTTGATGATATCTATGATTCAGATGAATTTGACAATGGAATGGCTGAGGAGGAAGTGGTGAAAAAGCTTGATCAAAAGCGATTGTTTTCATTTCAGCAACTTTTATACCTTTTTCAGGAAATTATATAGAATAAAACGCAAACTCAACATTTTTATAGTTAAAAGGAAATGGTAGAATAAACTCTGAAGTGCTCCCGTATGACTTTGCCAGATAAATTTCAAAAAAACAAAAGGGGGGCATGGCCCCGGACCCCCTAGCAGATGCTTGCTTTGCTCACATCCGCCCAAAATCATGACCACTAAAAAGGTTTGTGGCTAGTACTTTACAAAGTCCACTAGCCACAGTGGCTAGTTCTGCACAATTTTTAGTGTCATAACCTGCTATAGGGAAAAAAATGATACACTTGAGCTGAGATTAGGAATACCAATATGTGTTCAAAATCACGAAAAAGCTAAATGAATTCGTACAGACCATCTTTTTTTATTTTATTATATCTCTTATATTAATAGATTTGCCTCTTTATTACAGCCAACAAAATGTGGATGCATTTTCATTTTGGAGAGAGAAACTTAATTCAGCGAAGTTAATTGTGGCGCCGATGGTAGACCAGAGTGAGCTGCCATGGAGATTGCTATCGAGGCGCCATGGAGCTGAGCTGTGTTACACTCCGATGTATCATGCTACAGTGTTTGTACGGGATGCTTGTTATAGGAAGGAAGCACTGACATCATCATCAGCTGACAGACCCCTCATTGTTCAGGTATTGTCTACTGTTTGTGTTGAGGATTTATTATCAGAAGAATAGATTTAATTATTAAGTTGTACAGTGTTTGTTATAGTTGAGTGATAATAAGCACATGGCATCCTTTTGCCCAAAGAGTAGTCTTATTAATAGTCTACATGTTTTATGCTTATTTCTAGTTCTGTGCAAATGATCCTGAGACATTACTGAAGGCTGCCCAGTATGCTGAAGCTTACTGTGAAGCTGTAGATCTGAATCTTGGTTGTCCTCAAGCCATTGCGAAACGTGGCCATTATGGTGCCTTCCTTCAAGATGAATGGGATCTCATATATAACATGGGTATTGTGTACAAAATGGTTTAGCAAACAAAATGTTGTGTACAAATTTATTTGCAATGATTAATTTATTGAATAGTTCAATATATATTTCACTGATTACCACTTCAGTAAAACTATGTGCCGAAAAGTTGAATGTTCCAATAACCTGTAAAATGAGAATATTTGAAGATGTCAACAAGACAGTACAGTATGCCCAGATGTTGGAGAAAGCTGGTTGTAAAGTAAGAATTTGCATTATTATGTCTGCATCTCAGTTATTTTTCAACAATATCATATTTCCTTCATGTTTTCATACAATTTATGTGAATAATGTGTACATTGAAACACATTTGAATAAAATGGCTTCTACATTAAAAAAAGTACCTGGTTATATTTGTATGTGTATGCTGCACTATACTGTCATCTGATTAGTCAAATCTTATGGGATACAATTTTTTTTAATTTGGGATTACCCTTAAATTAAAATGAACCAAAAAATATGCTGTCTAAAACAATGCTGAGCTCTCCTTTTTTTGCATAATAAAATGTGGAATTGTGCTACCTAATAATTACATCACCAACTCTAACCAATAATGTTGCATGGAAGCCGATAAATATATTAACTCGTTTAGTAATTCATTTATTGAACATTTAAGACCTGACAATAATATGCAGTGAATGGCTGGCTATTTTTTAGCATTTGTCCACCTTTTTTTAGCATTTGAGTACATCTCATCTTGTACAAACTCTATTAAAGGTAGGATGCACTGTTATGAAGAGAATTCACCACAGTACTACAAGGACGTTAGATAAATATCTATAATTACCTGCAGTTGATACATCCAGGTCTAATACATGGTGTTTGGCTTCATTCAGTTACTAACAGTTCATGGCAGGACAAGGGAACAGAAAGGTCCCAACACTGGACTGGCTTCCTGGGAACACGTTAAGGCTGTCAAGTGAGTTGCTAATGTGTTGCACCAATGTGTGTGTCTATTTTCTTGACTTTCCGCATTTATTAATGATGAATAGGTACAGTTCAGTAGTTTTATTAACAGTTAGCTTCAATTAATCAAACATCCATTTCCTCTCTATTGTACTAAATTCACTTTTTGCTTTTCTCTAATAGGAAGTGTATAGTTTTGTGATAGTAATAATATTTTGAATCTGCTTCTCATCAGATCAGCAGTGAACATCCCAGTATTTTGTAATGGTAACATCCAATGTCTTGAGGATGTTTATGAATGTCTTAATGATACTGGTGTTGAAGGTGTGATGACAGCAGGTAGATAATTATTAGTGTTTCTTTCTAGCTCAAAACATTATTTATCTACAGAACTCCTAAGAAATTAAGCAATTTACTTGAGGTAGTATAAAAAAATTCATGTTTGCAACAATGATTATTATTTCAGAAGGTAATCTACATAATCCAGCAATATTTGAAGGCAGGCAAATGGCTGCTTGGGAGTTGGGCACAGAATACCTAGATCTGGTTGAACAGCACCCATGTCCTTTATCTAGCGTTAGAGGTCATCTTTTTAAGTTATTCCATCACTTGTAAGTATCTTAACTTGTTAAGTGATGTGAATGTCATTATGATGTTTTAAAATGCAACTTATTTTGTGGTATTGTGTGTAATTTGTTTTCATGTTTTAGGCTGTTGGTACACACGGAATTACGAGAGGTTCTGGGTAGTTGTAAGTCTGTGAATGAAGTAAGAGGAGTTATAGAAAGCATAAAGCAGAAGTCTATGGTTAGTTTCATAAACCACTTGATATGATCTTGAATGCATAGTTTTAATACATTGTCTTAGATTAATGTATAATGGTGATTCAACAACTGTTGTGTTTGATTTTCTTTTGGTTAGTACAGTGTGTGATTTTTTTATGGTGATGTATTTCTAGATAAATATAAAACCGTCTCATCTCATTTAAAAATAATATAGGTTGACGTAGAAAAATACAGAGCAAATCCTGAGGAATACAAGCAGAAATATCAAAAACACTTGCCAGTACCATATTGGATCTGTCAGCCATATGTCAGACCAGTGTTAGTATTAAGCATTATTAGTCAAGTTTATTTCCGTCAATTGTTCTCTAAGTTATTGTCTTACAGTTATGCTAAAGGCTCAGCGTACAAAAGTTACTCGTCTCCAATTTTCAGTTCTGTTGAAGCCACTTCAAGGTCCCAGCTCTAAGTTTATGTTTTACATATTATCAACTATCCTGATCTTTAGTCGCCCACAAATTATCTCATCCCATATAATTTAGGACAGTAAGTTTTTATTCTATTTTCTTGATTCACTAAGCCAAATTTGCTGCCTTTGTTTGTACAGAAAAGTTGATGGTGAGAAGAAGGATGAAAAAGATCAGCACAACAGCAAGCGTCATTTGTTAGATCTCATAAAGAATGGCAATGGACTAAATTTGTCACGTAATAAGCTGAAGAAGCTTTGTAGAAATCCTAAGAAAAAGTTCCAACCAAGAGAAGACAAATTTGACAAATGTAGTCAGTGCTTGAATCCCAAGGTGATAAAGAATAATTTTAGTACTTTAGCACAATAATATCCTCAATATTGAGACGTGTGTGTGGGTGTGTGAATAGTAATAGCATTATCAGATTGTGTTAAGTGTATGATTTAATAACAGATAGTCAGAAAAGTATGTTAATTAACAAGCAGCATGCCAATAAGTATTTTACTGAAAATAACTTTGTTGTATTAATGACCTTCCTGTTTCCTTACAGGGTTTGAAGTGTCAGTTCAATCTTTGTAAAGCTTGTTGCAGAAAGAAAATGAACTCTGAGCAGTTGGACTGTTCAGGTGAGTGAGTCTCACAATTAATCTTTTTTCCTGTTGTTACGGTATTGGACTTTATTATTTATATGCACATATATATATATATATATATATATATATATATATACACTTAATTTCACCTAATTTATGCATATCAAGTTCATTTTTTAACTGTATTCACAGGTCACAAGCTGTATTCTAAGGCTAAGCAGAAATTGAAAAGTGTACATGCAAATGATGACAAGACTTGTTTATTGGAAGTAGACAAACAGACTGTAGTAACTGTACTGTCCACTGTTGGTTCTGATTCAGTAATACAGTCAGAAGATGAAGCTGTTCATATATCTAATGATGTTCCAATAGTAGACTCTGTCTCTCATGCTTCTGATACTTGACCCATGTGGATAACCTGGTTATGAAATTAATGTTATGTTTTAACTGTGCTGTTTCTCACACACACACCACACACACGCACACACGCATGTATGCACAAACAAACACAAACAATTTAAAAGTTTTATATATAGGTAATTATATTATCTGTGATACAGTTAATTTATTTTTGAAAAAAGAATCAACAAATTTAGTAACCTTGCAGCTTAGCATTATGATTTATCCTGTTTTATTGTACAAATAGACACTGTTATAACACTTTTAAAATAACCTGTGAATGATGAAAATGTGATGTTATTTTTAAATTTATGTATATTATTGAGTACAGAATTAAGACATAGATGTGACTGCTAACAAACATTTGTTTCATTCGTATTTTGCACTGTTATTGTTACTCTGGATTTGCTTTTGTTATAAATATATAAAAATCTTAACGAATAAAGGAGGACTACTATAGTAGCTGATTCTACCGTAACATGTTCATGGATACACACGTGAGGAAAGAATTATTTATCCTTTGCTGGGAGTTGGTTGTTTACAATTGGTTGAGTTCTACGTAAATGGTAGGCTAAATAGTTGAAATAATTTTCACAGATGAATTAATAATGAATCGTTCTTCAGCTATATCCATTATTTGAATCCCGGTGAAGGAAGTCTCTGACAAATCACACACTACTAGTTCACCCACAAAGATGCCTATTTTGGTTGAAGGATGTATTAATTAGATTACCACAAATGTAATATACTGTATTGATAATTTCAAATGAATGCTTAACTTGTAATGATGAAAAAATTATAAAAAAAGACAAACTACTCAATATTTCTAATCAGTTTATGCAACAGACATTACCGAAATTGTGATAATAGAAAAATTATTTTTTTAAATCTTGATTATAGATGATTAGATCTAATCTAATGTGAACTGAATGACTGATTTAAGAAATATTTGTTAGCATTAATATGTTTCCAGTATTATACATACAGCTTGTTTCAGAATTGCTCTCTTAATAACGTTTTACCTGTTGTTTTAATTTACTGCTAGATATATTCCGAGCGTTTGGTCATTTGTTAGTACACGGTGAGGAACTCGCTCACAAAATAGCTAATTCAGCTAATGACTGGTCGTGGCAGTTATTATTCGCCAGATGGCGCCTTGACGATGGCGAATTTATAATGACAGAGTCGAAGCTGTTTAAAGCTAGATCTAATTTGTTTTCACACATCATGTGTATAGCTCATGTACATGTAGACAGTTCGTATAAAAACAATAGCATTATCCGTGATACAGACGTTACTCAGATCTGTTGATTTGATATCGTTCGTGTCAATATGGATAAGTTGAGTATAATATCTGGAGCATTGTTTTTGGCCGCTGATCTGTTTGCTATCGCTAGTCTGTGGATTACTGACTGGATTAGATCTAACGTAGGAGGTAATTTTTTATTATGAACAATGCTCTCTGCTTAGTAATCTTACCAAAATATACAATTCATATTTTACTTTGCGTATATTTTACTGACATAAAACCTCGATGTTTAATGATGTTACAGTAGACCTGTCGATCTCGGCCCACCTATTTGCATAATTTGGTTGTTAAAACGGTATTCCTATGTTTCGTTATGTATAATTAAATGGCCGGTCTAATTAAATATAGATCTATGTGTGTTTGTGTACAAAAATTTAATGTTGCTTGAATCATGAATGTCTATTCAATTGTCTAGTTTTTATGCTTTCTAATTATCATCATAATCATGTCGGTTCTAGTTGCTCTAGTATTGTTTCATTGAGTAGATTGTGGTTGCTGGGCGTGTTTGAGTTGTGCATGTAAACACTGCTGGCGCAGGAAGTTGTAGTCGCTTCAGTCAATACAATAAAACATTGGAATATATGTCGTACAGTCGGGCCGTATTCAATCTGCAGAAGAAGATCTTCGGCTTCTGGGCAGAATACGAGAACGGCGACCGCTCTACCCACAAGATCCTCCGAGCATATGCCTGCCTATACAGACCACGATTGTAGGCCTCCGTGGGTGGCCTGTTACTCAGTACTGTTATTCAAAATAAACCGTTTGATATTTATATTATTCCAATAGACTAGGCCATATGAATATATATATATACAACTATATATATATATATATGTATAAAATAATACATCTATAATTATATAAAAATATATATAGTAATTGACATGGGCCGAGATTGGTGACATACAAACATGCATGTACAATAAAGACTTTTATGCAATATATGTATAAAATAATACATCTATAATTATATAAAAATATATATAGTAATTGACATGGGCCGAGATTGGTGACATACAAACATGCATCTACAATAAAGACTTTTATGCAATATGGGGTGAAATCAGCATATATTTATGATACCCACATTAATCTAGCCCCATTGACATTTTGGTGTAAGCAACTATTTTCCTGTTAATCGCTTGGAATACCTGGGCTGAGATCGCCGGACCCCGACCTGTCTATCAATCTATGGCAATACCAATGGTCCATTGTTATTGAATGGATTCAGGAATGTGGTCTAGATTTACTTGACAAAGTGGATCACTGGATGGGTAGAGTGACTAAGAGTCTACTCCTAATCCATGCCGACATATTTCTGACAGTTTTGGTGAATTATAATGTCAGAATTATAATGTTTGAGTTGGTTAGCACTACGTGAGTAGATCTGCTACTAAAGTAGTAGACCTTGGACAGACACCAGTCTAGTAGTAGTAGTAAGTTTAGTTACTGGTACAGGTAATTAATAGATCTAGCCATTCTAGGCAGGTAAATTACATCGATTTCAACCCAAGTGGAATGCAATCCATTGACTAGATCTAAACATCATGTGGGATGCTACCCATGTTGATTATCATTATGGCCCATTTAGTTATGCCAAGTAATGATGTAAGTTTTATGCTAAATACAGCTGGGTGCATAGTACAGAAAGAAGCAGGGTTGACAGGTTTCTCCCCATCATGGTAAAAACCACGGTAATTACCCAGTTTCTGCCGATATGGCAGAAATACTTTCTGCCCAGGGGAGAAAGGGGAGAAACTAAATTTTTGGAAAATTGTCATGAAAATACCCAATTAATAGAGACAGTTTGAAAGCAATATACATAAGCATAATTTATTTAATCATAAATCTTGTCCACGTGCCACATACTTATTTAAAGTGTATGTCAACGATTCATCACGTTTAAAATTGTGAAATAAAAGAGAGATTATTTATTTCTGGTATCTGTGCAGTGATATACATTGTAATGCTGAATAAATTTGATTTTATAATGACTGCTTTGTTATGCAAAGCAACATAACACTATCAAATAACCAATCAACTATGAGGAGGGTAATGGTGTGTCTAGTCATGCTTGAATACTACTGACAACATCATGTAGTCTGTAGTAATAACTACATCTATGTATCACTGTGAAGAAATGCTGCTGTGTAATAACACTCACCCACTGACAGTGCTGTATGATTGTTATTACACCATAGCATAGGGAAGTATCTGCACTGCCTAATTATAATATGGTAGATAGACTTCATATTGACTACATTAATGTGACACTGATGGGGGTTATCAATCTCAGCAGATTAGTTAGTTATTATTGAGCAGATATGTTGGTTGATCATCAGTAGCATACATTCACATGGCTATTGATAATGTCATCATTTACATATAGTCTCTTTAGGTGCACATATGACATACAAATTTATACTTTGTGAATGTTGTGGCTGGACAAATTGCTTTATCTTGCAGGTTTTGTTTTGCACTTTACCACATAATATTCAACATATTCAAGGGAAGTAGACAGCGAGATTATGTCTGGAAGCGCTTTGTTGTTTTTATTAAACAGATGAAAACATTAATAATTTAATTGTATCCCTGTACAAATATACTTGGCGATACCATGGCTTACACATGGTTATGCTTTGCACCTTAAAATAAGCATATCTGGAAGTTTCTGCCATTTCTCCTGGGCAGAAAGGTTTTTCTCCCCAATGGCAGGGGAGAAATACCTTTCTGCCGGGGAGAAAGCCAACCATGGAAAGAAGTTTTACACAAAAGATGATGAGACATACAAGTTCCTTTGCAAAGTAATGTTAAATCTATATTCCAGCACAGTATATATATTTGTTGTATATCATTATCAATGCCATGATAATGAATAGCCCTCTCAAACTAGTGTTTGTAGGCCTACTTGTCAAATTTGGTTAGTAAATAATATGATAAAATAGGACACCATAGTGTGTATATAAATGAGTGTATAAAAGTTATACATAATAATTATTAGAAAACAAACCTACCACTTAACTAATTGCAGTTATGATCAGGACTTTCCAGTCCAATTATACCCTTTAGCAGCAGTGTCCACTACCATGTAATCATATAGCACTAATAAAACTTATATTATAATTAATATTTCTGTGTTTTACTCAAAATGAAATATAATGATGTTAACATAATTTATCTTGCCATAAGACATAAGTAACATGTAAATAAAGTGACTGCCTTCATCACACCCTAACTTAGCAATAAATAAAGGGTATATATTGGTTATCAAGACCTTGTGTGGCCTGAGATCTGCCAGTTCTAGGTTATTTTATATTTGATTGCAAATTATTCTTGAATATATTCACCATTTGAGAAGCCCAGTCAACACACTCACATTTGCTGCTGCTAACCATGACAATAAATCCTAAACTGAACTATAACCTAGAATTATCAGCCGCAGCCTGGTTGCCATGTCAAAGTACAATGCTCATAAAGTCAGCATATGATGTGTCTATCATCCATGTGAAATTGTACACTAAGCTATGTCACTTGACTAATGCATGAATGATTAGTTATGGCAAAGAAATAGATTCATTTTTATTGGCATTTCGTCTTGGCTGTAGAATTGTCAGTGAAACTATGTCTGTGTTGAACTGGAAAATATACATGCATAAAATAAAATGGTCCCCAGAAAATAATTTTTTAGTAGCCATGATGAAAAACCTGACATACTAAATCCATTTGGAAATAAATTCGGATTTAGCTAGATGATGCAGCAACAAACACATTTCAGGAGTTTGGGAAATAACATTCAATGTAACATTCTCTTTGTTTTAGGAAGTACACGTATTGGTTTGCTGAAGACATGTTTGACAGTTCATGGCAGAGAAACAACCTGTTTTACACCGAATCATATCCATCCAGAATGGGGATTGACATTTCTGTGTGTCTTAGCAGGAATTCTTTGTGTTACAGTCACCATTGCTCTGCTTATCGCCTCATACTGGGAAAGTGAGGTGAGGAAGTATGCCCGATGGCTTGGATTTGCTGCAAGTAGGTGTACCTTTTATCATTCTTTTATCATTTAGCATAATAAAGATCATGTTGGTACAAGTTAATGACTAGGCATTATTTTTTGTCTTCAGGTTTTGTTTAGCTCATGTTGGAATACATTCTATTCAGTGTGATTGTTTTATTTAGTGAAGAAAGTGATAATCTTTTGAACCAGTTTATGTTAATTTTCAACCTTTTTTTAATGCCTTTCTTGTTAATGTTTTGTGATCCAACACCTTTGAGTAGGCTGATAAAGGCATTGTATTAAATCTACAATATTACTATTTTTATCCTTTTTTCCCTTTTCAGTGGTGATGTTCTGTGTTGCAGCTGTTACTTTTCCCATTGGCTTCAACATGGATCAGATAGGTGGAGAGCCATACAAATTACCAAGCAGCTATCAAGTTGGAATATCATACATTTTCTTTGTACTTGCTCTGTGGATCACAGTCGTTTCTGAACTGTTTGCTGGAAAAGTCTGTCTCCCACATTTTTAAACAATATCATCAAAGAAGCCTAGTCTTATATATAAATGGCTTATTTGTTTTGTGGCAAGACCAGAATATTGTGTTGTATGTGGTGTGATTCTTTACATAGGAATCATTGAGTATGATATCCACTGCAATTGCAGCATAATTCACTGAGAGAATCAAAGATGGAATGTATCTTAGAACTGTGCCAGAAGTTCTGACTACAGTAGTGATGGAGAATATGTACACAGTTTAGGAAAAAGCTATTTAAAAAAAACAGCTTAAAACCAGTTACATTAAGTCGCATTGTGAATGGGTGTACCTATATGTGTGTGTGTTTTATACTGGTACTTGAAATTTGGAAGACCAAATCGTATACATTTGTTTATATAGAAGTGTCTAGAGCAGACAGAGATATTTCTACTTGTTAAATAAAGCAAAATGAAGTGTATCAACATGCCATATTAGCGTATGATTTAATTGTTCTATTCTAATGCTATATTTCATCTGTATTTTTAATTTCCATCTTTTTTGATAAGTAATATTGAATCAATGGGTCAAAATAACTGCCTATTCAATAAATGGCAATAAAAGTGCTTTAGAATAGTTTTACACTTCAGACTTGTTGATTGTTTAAAAGTGTATAGATATTGTGTCGATATCCACAATTTTGAAAAATTATACTTAAAGATAGTTCTAAAGTTATTTAGGAGGAAAATCATGTGACATTAGAAAAATCTTAGCAAGAAATTATATATAATTTTAAATGATGGGAAGATATAAAATCTAGATTTTGTTTAATTTCACACTGTATGACCACACCAGTAGTGGGTCACATGCTGTTCATAATTTTATATCGTGTTAAAACAAAGTTAAAAAAGTTTTTTTATATATTGCCATCTGAATCAACATAGAAAAATCCCAAAATATTTCTTCATCCATATTTTGCCAATGCATCCAGATAAAAAATCCTGTGTTTTATTTTCAACTTTACATCAATTGAATATCCAGAAAATGCTTAAATTCATATTGTATGAAATTTGTGGTATACTATTTTGTGTCATAATTCTTTATTGTTATTATGCATTATATGATTCGAGCTATTCACATAATTTTCACAACCATGTATTTTAGACTTTTTAAGAAATTGAAACATTCGTCATAGTCATTTTCACTAGGTATTGAACAATTTATTTCATTTTTGTTGATTCAAACATGAATCTCAGATTAATAAATTATGTGTGTGTGTGTGTTACATCTCTGTCCTGTTAATTAGAAAAACTAAAGCTTTTAGCATTGTGCATTATCTGTTGGTATCATGTTTCTGTTCTGAATATTTCATGATTTAATACTGGTGTATATATTTGATGTATTAGGAAGCAGGTGAATGAGTATATTTAATGATGCAGATTGGAACAAAAAGGGCCTTTTGTGTGTTGCATTCTGTTAGTTGCCTCTAGTGACATGCAGTAGGGCCTAAGAATGAATTGATTACCCATTCATAATAAAACAATTCTATATACCAGTATCAAATAACCAATCAAGTTAGGTAGAAAATATGGCTGTTTAACCACCTCCCATCATCTGAAGCAAATACAATTTGTTAGCTTTAAACCTCACAATAACCTGAAATATCCCTTTACCAGTAAACAAAATTATTATGTTCTGGGTGATACAACACTAATAATACTTATTTAAAACTGGTGAGCTTTGAAACAGTCCATGTAATTGATAAAAACTATAATATTGGAATCCAGAAGCTCAGTATGTGTACAACAGTGAAATGAAGCATTCACATTACATACAATTGTTTGTAAACTAACTTGGTATAATAGAAATGCATGCCTCAGTATTTTAGTTTATTCACATCAACAGCTAGATACTGTCAGAATTCATTCAATGATATATATACATATATTCACAACACTAATTAAACCCAGCCTATCTAACATCAGATCTCTTGCATTGTTTCTATGAAGTCAATAATTAAATGTTTCTACAAAAATTAGGCAACATGTTTGTGGCATACGTTATTCTATAAACAATTTATTGGAGGTTGAAAATGTTAAAGAACCATGAAAATGACAAATATGTGAACAATGCTAAATATATAATATTAATAATAAAACTGAATTATTGTTAATGTTTAAATCCAAAATGGCTAATACTTGGTTAAAGAAATTCTTAATACTATTCAGTTATCACATGATCCAAAAAATAACTACCCAATGAATGCATCAACACACAAGACACACCACAAAATACCAATCACATATACAGTTGGTAAAATAAGTACTGGATACAATTATTTAGCTAGTTCCTTCATTCTGTTTAGTGCACTTCCAGCCTTAAACCATGTAATCTGCAGTTCATTAAATGAATGGTTCAGTTTGATTTCTTCAGTATCACCATTCTGATGTGTAATACGAGCAGTCAAAGACTGGAAAGAAAAAACACATTATTAATCAACTACAATTTATTAAACTATCGATTACTTTTGAGGGGACATATTCAAAACCTTTTATTAGTTCTAGGTAATATACAGGACTATAAAAACAAGAATCACTCCGCCAAATTTAACTCAATACAAATGCTTTTTGTCAGCCCAAGTACTTTATATGGCAAGGTGTCAGACTTTTTGCATTGAGATAATATATTTATATATGTAGGCATGTAAAAAAATATATTGGCAACTTCTTTCAAATTAAATAAGTGAAATTCATGAGTGCAAAATCCACATCACCTTAGACAACAAAATGTTTTAATATCAGCTCAAAAAGGATGAGGGAAAATCTTTACAATAATATGCTGGGAAAAACATACACAGAAGAACACTGATGGTATAATAAATTGTAAGACATTTGCATGAGAAAACTTTCTCATGTGATGTCATAATACAAAAGGGATGACAGTGTTCACAGATGCTTATTAATATTCAAGTTAGTATGATGTTTGAGTGTTTTTTAACCAATACCAATGGTCACACCTGGGCAACTGATTTGGTAATCATTCCACAAATACAGGTAACTTGGTTCTATTCAAACACTGACTTGAAAGTATACAGCAACCACTCTTCAGCATTATTTCATTATATAATTGCTGTATATGATCCTTTACTGGAGCTATATAAAAATTCCTCTGGTACACAGTACCACTAAAGCCAGCATAACAATGTAAAAACAATCCAGATATGATGAAGTAATCCAAGCCTTTCTTATACAAATACAACTCACAGAATCATGCACTTTAATATAAAAAAGGTGCAGGGCCCAAGTGAGATATAATGTCAAATTAAACAGAAAACGTACCTTTCCAGGAGCAAAGTCTTTAAGGCCAATAATAGAAATACGATCAGTAGGCTGAATTTTATCATAGTCCGAGGGATTAGCAAACGTCAAGGGAAGCAAACCTTGCTTCTTCAAATTAGTCTCTGTAACAGAAGGGGACTATGAATATTAAATAATCAGAAATAGTACAATGAAACTTTACTATAAAAAGTCACCGCACAACCAAAAGTTGTTTTATGAATGCAATTTACTCATACTGTTTGATATGAAACCAGTTACAGTTCACCCACCTTTTACAACAAGATAAGAACATGTAAGAATACTTTATTGTATGTACTAAAGTTCTGCCCTCACAATTCAGTGAATGGCATAACAGAATTACCATGAATCCTAGCAAAACTTTTCACGATGATGGCCCTTCCTCCAAGGTGTCGAGGCTCCAGAGCAGCATGTTCTCGACTGCTGCCTTCTCCATAATTGTCTTCTCCAACCACAACCCAGGATAAGTTTTTACTCTTGAAATAAATAAGAATAATACATCAGTAAAAAGCCACTGCATGGTATGTTTTCTAAATCAATAAACATTTACAGCACAAAGGGAAATTGCAGACAAATTTATCTTGTACCTTATAATCTCTAGCTGTTGCTGGAACTGTATCGTATTTTCCATCAATCTGATTCTTAATCTTGTTGGCTTCATTATTCTCAGTATTGATAGCACCAATCAGCAAATTGTTTGAAATATTGTCAAGGTGACCTCTATATTTCAGCCAAGGTCCAGCTGGGCTGATGTGGTCTGTAGTACATTTTCCCTTAACCTAACAAAACAACAGCCACTCTGAACATCAGTAAGTCACTAAATAAAATAACAGGACACTGAATGGCTTAAATTGTGCCGATGTGTCATTAAACAACAATCGTCTATCTAAATAGACTAATGCACCAAAACTGAATCTACAGAGAATAATGAATCAATTCAAGATGATCATTACCAGTTACCTTGATAAGGATAAGCATGTTTTCAAGATCTTTGCCATCCCATTTATTGAAAGGGGTTAACAATTGTAACCTGTCACTCTTTTTATCAACATTGACTGATATTTCCATGCCACCTGTTGGTGGTTTTTGGAATGTGTCTTCACCGGGATCAAAACCAAGCTGGGGTAACTCATCACCATAAGGACTCTCTAATTTGAACTTTTTACCTATAGAAAATGCAAAAAACTAGTTATAAAGCACACTACAATTCACAGAAAAAATTACAATCTAATCCATACACTATCAAACAGTTCAAGCATTATTACTTACATATCAAATCAAATATACATCAACATAGAACCTTACCATCGGCTCCTTCAATCTCATCAGTCATTGGATTGAACTCCAGTGTGCCTTTCATAACTAAAGCAGTAACCATCTCGGGTGAGGTGACAAAGCCATGAGTTTGTGGATTACCATCATTACGACCTGTGAAGTTTCTGTTGAAAGATGTCACAATGGTGTTTGCTTCACCTTTGGCAACGTCATCTCTGAAGTAAAGAAAACTTTGCCATGATCTAGCAAAAGTAGCCAAACTAACCAAATAATGTTAGTTTTGATGCGAATGTGATTTTGACGATGCAGGTATTTAAACTTACCTCTTCCACTGACCAATGCATGGGCCACAGGCATTTGCCAAGACTGTGCCACCAAATTCACGAAGTATTGTTGACTGTAGTAAAAGAAATGCAATGCATTACCCTTAAAACAATCTTTACTGAACTTGCACCAAACAAGTTATTCTAAACAACTCAGAGAGCTAAACTGTTTTTTTGTCCGATCTCACTAAATGGGAAGCATCTCAAAATATCTGAAAAGAATTAGGTTTCTAACAAAGAAAGGGTAGCTTCAGTAGGATAACTAATCCAACATGCAGTAATGGGCAGCAACCCTAAAATTAATAACCACTTTTTGTTAAACTACACAATTTTGTACGCCTGAAAGGCAAATGATATTTGTCACTACATTTACAAAATGAAAAAGCAGGTGCTGACTTTTTCAGCAACATGAACAAATTGATTGCGATGACCAAAAATCCAGTTAACTCACCATGCCATCTCTTTCAATAGTAGCTCTGATTTGTTCTGACCCAGGACTAATAAAGAAATTTGTCTTCGCCTTAACACCATGTTTCAGTGCCTGCTTAACCAGACTCACAGTACGTGCCATGTCCTCATAGCTGCTATTTGTGCAGCTGCCAATCAGACCTGATTAAAAACAGTATGTTTATCTTTTAGTACAATTATAATACACAACAGCAAATAAAAATAAGTAGATATACGTTCCGTTGACTGACCCATGAAAATAATCATACTGTATTCCACTTACTTCAGAATGAATAAATCGTAACTATTAGAAAAGTAAAATTATATCATAATCAATATTTATGAAATATTCTATCTTGAATTATTATAACTAGATTAAATTTGAAAAGTTATATTAAGTCATAACTAAAAATACTGAACAAATTGTTAGCATTCAAACAAATACCAAAATCTTCAACCTTTAAATAATAATTTCTGTTGGAACATAATCATGTTTATCTGATACATATAGTTATTGAATTATCGATACCAAACGTTAATACTACAAACCAGCTTTTATTTCTACTGGCCATCCTTTCTTTTTAGCCTCCTGACCAATTTTGGAGATCGGATTAGCGAGGTCAGGCGTAAACGGACCATTGATATGTGGCTCAAGCTGATTAATGAAACAATAAAGAACGGGCAAATAAGGTTTAATTCTCCATGCATTCCACGACTGCAAATTCACAGTATTGGAGAGTACTAATTGGTCAGAATAGGATGACAAACTAAGTTACTACTGAAACAATTGAGAGCAACATATAAACTATGAGTATGCAAAAACTTTCGCACTGTCTAACATTTAGATCCAAATTAACAATGGCAAGCACAGCAGAAAAGTGCCACTATAATAAGGAGCCAATATAATGGACATTTTAAACATGGATAGGATAACACTAAGTACGTACTGTATCCAGGTTTATTTCAATGACCTGATCATAATCACAGTTTGCATCAGCAGTCAACAGGTTGTCACAGACAGAATCAGCTGCTGTGGCAATATCTGAAGTGTAGAAGGTACAAGATTCAATTATCCAGGCTGAAATGTGACTAGAACACGATATAGAGCAGACTTAGGAATGACTGATACATACCTGGTCTGCTTGTAGCCTTTAAATAATCTTTCATACGATGATTATAAGGGAAAACGGACGTTGTTGCTCCTATTTCAGCTCCCATGTTACAGATTGTGGCCATTCCTGTAGAAAATAATTGACCCAGAATTGTTAAATTAAACTAAGCCACCGTGAAATAATCTGAACCATTATTTGTACATAATCATATCTTACAGTATAATAACTATATAATAATCATACAATTATTGGTGTTTGTTCAGATATTATACTCACAACCTCTGCTTACCTGTACATGAAATGGAGTCTACTCCAGGACCAAAGTACTCAACAATGGCACCAGTTCCACCTTTCACTGTCAGAATATCAGCAACTTTGAGGATGATATCTTTAGGTGATGTCCAGCCACTCAGCTTACCTGTCAAATGCACTCCAATAACCTGCATAAACAATAAGAGATATGTTTCCACATCACCATTCTACATAGCGTATGTGTGTAAGCATGCATGCACATGTTTGCTTATATCATAAAAAACAGCACTACAGAGGATGCCAATAATAATTATTTTGTTCACTGCCAGATCTTGATGATTATCTGTTACATGAATTAACTAGTAAAGCATAAACTTACCAGCATTTAGGTGACTGTAGCCAATTACTTAATCATTATAATAGTTGTAATCAGTGATTTAAGTATTATATGAAGTCCATAGTATCCATAGTTTCCATAATGTTTTACATATAGATATACTATATAAGTAATTATTATGTATTATATAAATCGTAAGTTGCTGTGGTCTGTCATGACAAACAAGTTATTTTACATTACTAACTACATAGTTCCTAAATATGCAAACAAATCAGTTCAAATGTAATATAAAGTATTCATGTGGAACATTACTACTTCTAATGCTTTGATGAAATCTTTTTAAAGCCAGCTTTGGGTGCAGTATTTTCACAGAGCATCAAACTGTATTTCCATGTATATCATAAGTTTACCCAAACGTTAGCTGTCTTCCAATGTTCATCAAGTAGGAATTGCACAGAGACAACAGACCGAGTCAAACTATAAACCCAATGTCTACTCGGCTGACTTAGCAACACAAAGAATTGAAACAAACAAATCATCAAAATTGCATCATCCACCTTAATGTACTGCAGGAACTGCTACTTCAATCAGTCTTTGCGGAATTACTAGCTACTAAGGACAGCAAAGGAAAGGGGATATAATTTCCTTTTGAACTAAGACAGAACACGCAGGTATAAATTAGATATTTGTGTGGTAATCGTGGCTTTAATAATATATATATATATATATAGCTTTTCTTTTAACAAAGTTGATCATCATAGTAGCAGAGCCATCTTACCACATCACCTGGTCAAGTGATTATGATGTGTAACATGTTCCTTGTTTATTATGCTATCTAAAATCCAATACTGAATATTTACAACTTATTATACTATTCATAACATAACATGCACAGAGCTGTGCTCCAATATACAGACTGCTGTATGTATGTCCAAATAAATATAAGCATCAGATACAGATAGTTTAGAGCTGACCTGCTATATTGCCCAATGTCCTGTTCCAATTAAAATGCATTTTTGAGCCAGAATGACATTAACACATACTGGCTCGAATAAGAATCCCTAGTGACTCACTAACATTTGGACACTTCAGTTCCCAAGGTAGTCCAGCCATCACATCAACAGCATCAGCTCCACCAACACCAATACACAGACCACCAAGGCCACCTATATATAATAATTAATCTGTTAATAATACAACAATATTCTCATTAAATACACCATCTTCATTTATCCAGTAAATATGTACTAACTAAACAATAACACAGACTAACCACAGATCTTACCAAATCATAATTTTTAAACAAATATTCAATTTCATGGAAGTATCAAATATTGGGATTGCCAGACCAGTGAATAAGATATCATTTGGTTTATTCTATTAAATTGTTTAAACTAACCTCCATTTGGGGTGTGACTGTCAGTACCAATCATTAGCAGACCAGGAAATGCATAATTCTCCAACACAATCTGTAACAACAACAACAAATGCTCATAAGAAATGTATATCTATTTTGTTTACATTATAAACAAACAAACAAATTAGTTTAATCAACACAGATTTATATCTATAGAGTGTACATAGCACAATACATGACCAAGCACAACTGAAGCATTAGTCACACCTGTTAGCTATGTTAGAACTTCTCTTACTATAGGTCTGATGTAGCTCTTCACTGTTGACAGACTATCATCACATAATAGTTGTGAGGTAGCCTGGCCACAGACCATACCATATTATAACTACCATACCACAATAAAACTAACCAATCAAATGAGTGTTCATACACTTCTACATGTATGATTTTCCAGGACATTTTTTTATCGAGATGATCACCAGGTAATGGATCAGATATGCGATGCTATTTTTACATGTGAATGTAAGACAACAAGTATGCTGAGATCCCCTAATCTCCAGGATCTTGTTTTACATCAATGATCTAGTATAATGTATGTAGACCATAAATATTATCACACCCAAAACCATGACTACTAAACTCATTCATTTTCGCTTTTATTAAACAAGCTCAATGGAAAGGATTTTCCTTTTAATGAAGTCCATAGAATTCACAATTTATATACATTAATCTTTTAATGACTGAACTTTTTTTATTAAGTTTGATTTTTAACTCTGCTATCTCTGCTTTGCTCTTTGGCAGTTCTTCTAAGACAGTTCGATTTTGTAATAAAGCTGATATTTCAAGTGGTTTCAGCCTTTTCAGAAAATTCATCAGCAGACTTCACTAATGCAACAATGTCTGTCTCTCGGTGATTTCTTAGTGTTTTAATGTCATTGAGCTCATTCATCTTATGCTTTCTCTTCTTGCTGATGGTTTTCTCTTTTCTTCAGTTTTTTCTTCTGATCATTCAGATAAGCCATGTGCTTTTGTCCAGCAGATGCAGCTGACATTACGAGTGGCATAGTAAAATTAACATTGACAATGCCACCAACTCAACTCTGTCAACAGGATAACAAATTAATCTTGCAGGTTTTTCACTTGGGAGTTCTTTATTTACTGAAACTCCACGTTCAACAGTTGCTTGAACATGGGATATGGCAAGCTCAGTCTTGATTACCATCCATACTTTGTCAATATGTGAATTTCTGGATATAAACTGAAGTAAAGTTAATCTATTCGTTGGTCTGCATCATGTTGTGAGAACGATACAAAATCCTGTTTATTGTTGGCAACCACAGCATCTATAAATTCTTCAAATTGTGCCTATATGTCATCACACAAAGCAGTCCCTCCTTGGATTCTACCAACTTCAACTAGACTAGGAAGCATCTTTGTCATTCTTTGTACACTACCATGTTTTGATGTTCCCAATTCTGTGGGATCAAGACATGTTATATGTCCGGTCAAAGGATATTTCAAAGGCGATTATCTTTTTCGCAACGGCTAATAAAAAGTATCTGCACTGAGTTCGAAGTTCCATGTTTAATTTCAACTCACTTATGGCCTTTTTCTCTAAAGGCATTTGCAAAACCCAGTTACACCTTTTTGCAAGAACAGTAAATCTCTTTATCATCAAGATTTAATTTCTGAATCTTCACAATGGATCCAGTATTCTGCAATACATCAAATTAAAAAAAAATTCACATTGTTTGTAACTAGGTTATACAGAATCATAGATCCTGAGCAACAAATGACATCATTGGTCTGATAGATTGTCAAGAATGGTGTAAAAATTTAGCAATCAAGATAAATGATAACAACTTCACAATGATCAAGGGATCATTTATACTTGATGCAACAGTGTCACATGATATTTTTTTAGGTTAGTTAGTTTCTTCTCCTTCACCTTTTTCATATACTGCTTAATATGTGGCCAAATTTCTTAAACACGTTCAGCCACTGAAACATTTTCAAGCCATCTACGTGCCCAAAATTGAGTGGCAACTTTTCTGATCCTGTGACAGACATAAAATCCTTTCATTAAACAAACGATACAGGCTCAACAAAAGGTTCTGAAATGGCCACTGAGACTTCACTGTCCCCAGCATTTTCTTATCTTTTTCGTAGCACACGTCACTTGCGGAACAAATGCACGAATAGGTACAATACAATCCACTCTGTAACGCTGCTATCGAGCAGGAAGATTTTGAGAAAGAAACATTATGATATTTCTCAAGTGAAAATCCCAGATTTATTGATTCGCTGATGCTACTGTATTTACTCTTGCTTTGTTTTCATCCACAATTAAATAAGTAATTCAACAACTGGACCAAAATCAAAGAGTAAATAATTTACTTCAAAACAACAGGTTTCAAAATTATCTTCAACTCAACCTTACTTGCAATGGCTGTAGTCTAAATGTGTATTATGACACTGACAGTAGTAAACAAGTTCATTTCACTGACAAATTTATCATTGTATGTGAACAAATGAAAGTAAAATTACATCAATTTAATCCACTAACACCCTATCAGTGCTAACTAATTTTGTCAACAAGCAGGATACACCAATCTTGGCGCTGCTGGACAAACGTAACCCTTGCATGGCTATGACTATAGTATAACTAAATACAGTTTGTGTGTGCCCTTCATGTGAATATGTTTAAAAAATCCCCATTTGTATAGAACTCTATAACATGCCGTTTCATTTTGACGTCCTAACTTTGCAACAATTTTGACAGCTATCCAGGCTACTTGTTATATCTAAGCTCCCAGCCTGATTAGCTGTTGTTTTGAAAAATTTGTAGAGTATATTTCATTTCAGGAGTGTATTGATAACCAAGGAGTTTGTAGGAGTGCTATTAAAATTAAGTATATTCCAGGAAGCATGTGAACCTTGTCAAATATCATTTATTATCTGTCACTCTTATATACAATAAAACACTACTAACCTGATGAATAATTCCACTTCCTGGCTTCCAAAAGCCTACTCCATATTTAGCACCAGCAATACTGAGGAAGTCGTAGACTTCTTTGTTAAGATCCTAAAATGTGGGGGGGAAAAAAAGAGTACATAAAAGCCAAGATAGTTAAATAATTCTTTGATGATGATTCTAATAACAATGATGTAATCACTTATTTGTTAAAAGTAATACAAAAATTAAGTGTTTTTGTGAGTAGAACATTAGAATAATGTTTTTGTTTACACAGAATACTTTGACCTGGACGTCATTTGACTTATTTATTATACAGCAGAATATTCATACATGCTGTTGACACAGTGAACAGTTGTGTGTATAGCACGTACCCCTCTATGTTTAGAGTAATGCATGACCATAGCAAAAATCATGCGTTGACGACACTAGCATAAAATTCTGCAGAAATCACTGAGTGAAAACAGAGAAACTAAATATACACAATCATAGCTCTTAACTGATCAAAAATTTTAAATTTTCACTATATGTTTAATAATATCACAGTTCTGATAGAGTATCAATACAGAATTGCTAGAATTAGTCTTATCTGCAGTTTTAATAAGGAATGGCTCAGTTGCCAGATCTGGACAAACATTCGCTGGAGGGATCTGTCTCGACTTCAGTGGAGGTCAATCGCTGGCGCTCCACCTCCCAGATCTATCCAGACACTGATGCATACATGTAGAAAAAAACACCACTTTTCCGAAACCGATATCAACCTGACACACATTACATTGTACCAGTAAACTCGGCAATTTTATTAGTTAGAAAGGCATGTAAACAAGATAAGTGACTTGGACCAGCCATCATTCACCATGCTGAGTCATAATAAATCGCATTGGCAGACATCCACATGTGTGTGGAATCATGTTTGTCATCTTCGTTGCTCACAGTTGATCAGCTGGGAAAACATACCAGTAATGGAAATTATGTCTGAATATATATCTTTTTACAAGACCTTGCTAAACTGCCTCTGACAACCTCCCAAGTGGCATGTGGTTTAACAGGCAGATGGATCAACACTGAAAACGTCTTATACCAATCCGTCAGTTACTCCTAATTATCAAAACTTGTTTGTGATTGAAATACCATTTAAGCTAATAGAAAATTTATATCCTTTTCGTTTTAAGTGTAAATAACACATTTCTCCACCATCTCCAGTATATTATTTCCATTATAAACAGGGCCGCAGGAATATTCTTAGTAAAACTCCAGTTTTCAGAGTTCAGACTCATGTTTTTCCATATATGGCAGCCAATCTGGTAAGAACAAAGGTAGATGATATCTGCCTATATATTCCATACTACTAGATCTAAATCATAGGATCTGTTTGTTATTTTCGAAGTCCCTTGTTAACCAACATCACCAGACATTGCAAAAACAGTGCTGCACCTAGCAAACAGTTGGGAAAACTAGCTAACTGGCACATTGTAAATCCCAAACAAAGATGATTTTTTTAACTTTATAGCAATATAGTTATAGATTTTGTTAACTAGTAAATAAGTGCTCTATTTTGTCCCAGTGCTGGTCATACCAGAGATACGTGAACATGGGGCTACTCAACAGAGAAACAGGCCATAGACACAGGTATCAACCAGATTGGATCCCAGACATGGTGGTCTGCCGTACAGTACTCTATCTACGGCACTATCAGCTAGTCCTAAGATTTAATGGAGATTACTGTATGAAGTATCTGACGTGGTCTAGAATCAGTACAGCTTTCAGCTACCATGGAACAGGTGGGAAAATGCAAGATACTGCCAATAAATGGTGGGAAATTGAGAGCTACATAATGAGGTTATTTTAGAAGTTACATGATCTTAATCCATTATCTAAACAATCATCAGTTAAAGGGTTCGTCCACCTTCATTTCAATTTTGAGGACTAATACAGCTATACTCACAAATATCATAAATAATGTCAAAATGTGTAAACGATCACCCACATATTAAATAATCCAGTTCAAAGTGCTGATTACTCGACTTTTAATGACCCGTGGGCGCCGGCATTATGAAGCTAGACAGAGACCAGAAGCTCATGAACGCTGACGTCACTTCAGCGTATCCGGCTGACCTGAAGTCTGTAGAGGTCATACTAGCATGTAAACAAGTGTGAGCAAAGAATTATTACAGAACTAAACAGCATTATCTTGTTAAAATTATGTCATGAATGACATACAAACATATCAGTTTGAGCCAGAAGGAACCTGACAAGAGGAAGCTAATTTAAAATGGCTCAGAAATTACTGCTCAAGAGAAACTATAATCTGCGACAGTCTAGAGTGCCAATATGACGTCAGAGCATTTCAGTTTCTCCTCCACGCCTTCGTATCTGGCGGCCCTCCAGTAATTTGGATTATTTCCCTATATCTGTGATATCAGGTATATTTTGTGATTATTATTGTGGAATTTCTGTTTACTGTTCTAAGCATTACATATCCCTTTAATGTGATCCTAGGCTATGTGATAACAAAATATCTTGATACAGACATCATATAAATAGATGTCTGTTAATAACTGGAAGATTGTTTGGTGGTTTCCATTCCCAGATGGAATTTGCATGATGATGATTGATGTTTTACTGCCACTTTTGTGCACAAGGTAGGCTAAATGGGCCGAGTGACTTCCAAAGGTAATGAGACGAAGTGAAAGACGAAACAACCTTCAGATGGAATTTGCAGTGAAGTGCACTTGATAAATATGTAGATGGAAACATATTGGGAGATATTTGGGCATGAGAGTGGCCTTTGAGGAAAAAAAACCCTGAAAAGTATGAAAGGAAATCACAGCACGAAGTGAGGCATTTGTAACTAGCAGTTTAGGGGGCGGTACACTGTAGACTTAATTTTTTTTAGAACAATCTGAGATTATTGAATGGGATAAAACATGTCTTCTGGAAGATATTTTTTTCAAACCATCAGTCTGACCCACTCCCCATTTTCAGCTTTGAGGATTTTGCATACATTGTCCTGGAAAATTTAACTATTTGTGTAGCAGATAGCTTCTTTTAGAGGAAAATAATGATAATGGTAAATGACTATGTCCACTAACAGGCCACATGACAAAATTACTGTGATCAACATTTAATAAATGTGCACACTGGAGTTATTTAAATTTGCTAACTTTTGGTAAATAAAAACATTTAGAAAATTAAAGCAAATTTGATATTTGTACACATGAACAAACAACATACTTGTATGGAAAGAAACGGGGGGCTACCAAGGATTGTATAACTAATCATAGTATATACTATTACTAGTGTACACTTTGACAAACAGTTTCTTTAATCAAGACTCAGCCTTCACACCATTAACCCTGAATCTGGCCACATTCAGTGGCTAAAATTTTAGTTTTCTTTAATCATACTTTCATTGATTTAAAAAAAAGGATTTCCGATTCCCTGACCTATTACAAATAAACAAGGCACCTCAAGAAAATAGATTATTCATACACATATCAGTGAGTGGAATAGATGTAATGTCTGCGTCCCATTTACCTCATTGAACTCACATTTTAATTAATGATAAGAATCATGTATAAAAAAAATTCTAGAATAAAGTGAAATCTATGCTAAGATCAACGCTTAGCAAAACAAAGCAGTTTCTATTATCCATAGTATTATTGTAATATTTTCTATCAGAATTATATAACCATATTATATTATGTTTTTCCAGTATCACAGCACAACTTCAGCATACAGTGCACGTTTTAGTCACCAAAATATAACTACCTTGGCCTTGGCTAAATCTTTATCACCACCAACATGTGCTTCTATGAGATGGTCACAGTGAATGGTTGAGGGCACAGCGACCCGAGGTAGACCACTAGAAATGAACTGAAGCATGGCCATCTAAAGGATAAACAGATGGTAGTAAGTGTATGTACTACAGGTTAGGCTACTAATAGATCATAAAACAGATACGAGTGACAACATTTTCAGATGCAAATAAAGAATTATCATTGAAACTGTGTATTTAAAGATCTAGAAAAGCAGATTGTTAAAATCCAGGCTATAAAAACAAATGCTGATTCCATGTTATATAGCAGAATTTACTTACTACCATGAAATAATATGGTAAGTCATATCGATAATTAACCACGACAAATATAAAATATTATGTTCTACTACTGTACGGCATTTCTTTCTTTCTATAAAACAAGGATTTATCATTTCTTGTACGGGGATAATATGTCTGTTCTTGTAATTAGCAGAAGTCTATTAAATTAATAAGCGTAAACTACTACTGTGAAAACAGTGAGATGAATTATTCTACCTGTGCTGTTGCATCCTGCATAGCAACCCTGTCTGGCCGTAAATGGAGGTAACTTTCACCTCGCTTAATTTCCTATAGATAAATGAAAATGACAAACATTAATTTTATGGGGGGGGGGGATTTGCCACATGATGTAAAATTTCACTGAAACCATTTATATACATGGTGGTTGTTACCAATAAATATACTGTCAAGTTATACAATAATTAGAAGATCACCTGTTTTGCAGGGTTATCAATGTGGCTGTAAAGTATCTTTTCTGATAATGTCAGTGGTCTGCTTAGCCTGGAAACAATGACATCGCACTAATCTGTTAATCATATTCTTAGGATAATTAATTATTATATCACAGATAGGCTAACGAACCTAAGCACACTTCTAATAAAACCAGTCAGATGAAAGCTGGTTAGATATTAATCTAATTACACAATATCTAGGTCAAACACAGGGTATAATTAGGCTAGCCATGCTAAATCCATCACTAACCTGTTCTTAATGACACTGAGAACATCGATCAGTTTGTTATAAGGCAAATGATTATCTGGCTCCAACTTACTCATAGCAACCTAAAACATATAACAGATTTACACACAGTTATTACATAATCATCGGGTAATTGGCAATAAAGTGATTTAAACAATAAGGGTAATAATACCTGAGCTGCTGCTGATATCCGAGTGATGTGTATCTGTCGCACCTGGGCAAGAAGCCCAAGGCGACTGCATGCCTAAAACATATTAAATATATGTATTATTTTACATCCTTTTAATTTTATGTTTGCATGTATAATATATAGCAGTGACCACAACAACAGTTTGAATTTACAAATCCAGAAATATATAAATAATGTAGTATAATGGAACCTGTTAAATAATACCACACAATTCGTTACCTCAGAATATTCTATACAATGTAATGGCTTGTAGATTCAAATTATTTTAATTTTGTTTTAAAATGAATACATACATTACAATAAAGTTGAAGAATTCAATGACATGAAATTAATTAAAGAAATAATGAATAACACAATAAATTGCATGCAGACACAAAATATTATTTG
This sequence comes from Paralvinella palmiformis, assembly GCA_025642065.1. NCBI lineage: Eukaryota > Metazoa > Annelida > Polychaeta > Terebellida > Alvinellidae > Paralvinella > Paralvinella palmiformis. Next base: position 142,261 of record JAODUP010000421.1, on the reverse strand, counting down.
ATAATTAACAAATTCACTTTATTATATTCAGAAGACCGAAAAACTATCATTAGAAAGATGAACAAGTACAAAATGTTTTCTTGAATTTACAATTCATTAACAAAATTACTGAAGTGTCTGAATTCTGCCTGGTGACCCATGCTTCACTTCCAAAAAATAAATGGTGCCAAAATATATATAATTAACAACGAAATGCACATTTATGGGAAGTTTTGTTTTGAAATGGATTCTACTTTTCTAAAACGAAAACATAACATTTCGAGGTTAATTATGTGTTAAGCATCCAAAAACTGCGATATCTACTCTAGTTAAATCAACTGTAATTTGAAAAATCATTATCTTGATTTTTTCATGTTCATTAAATCAATGCCAACCTTGTCTCTTACATTAAAATGTAATCTACTGTTACATTTGTATTTATTACCAGCATTATTACATTATCTTTGTCCCACATTTGGTGTTTTACAGTCTACACCATAAATATAATTTACATAAAATATAATTTTAACTATTACTATTATATCTACTCAAACCTTTTAAGCCCTGTTAGATCTACAAATGAAGCTTGTGAGACTTAAATGGCATGAAAACATTGATTAAACAATTAAAGACTCAGTTTCGAGTTTGTGTTATTCCAAGTATACCACTGGTCCACTAGACTATATTACCAGTAACCAGTTCTACTAGCTGCTACGAGCTTAATTCAATCCATGCTCAAGAAATACTGGTATAAAACATGCTCTCTCAGTTATATCTAGTAACTGTTATAGAAGTTATTAGGTCTTATCTAATCATAATGTGAAGGTCATTTTATTCAATTGTGTTAGTGTAAATAAATACCTTACTATGCTTACTAGACCAAGGTTATGTATTTAATTTATTTAAGATATCACTGTGCCTTCTATTGTAAATATAACCCGGCATAATATAAAATATATTCACATTTATATACAAGTTGAATAACTGTAGAAACGCATAACATGTGATCGATCTATTCCAAGTTTGAAAAGGAACTACAAAATATATTCTTCAGTTGATCTAAACAGTAATATTGTCTTAAATAGTAAAATATATTACTGTAATATTAATACAGTTCGCAGTTGTATGAATACGGTCTGAAATATAGGCTAAATTAATGGCATTAAGACAATACTACACCTTTACAGACGACATTCGCATTACACTCGCCATGTTTCTTCGTCCTACAGGCGGCTGGATATAGAATGCTAAAACAAGTTCATTGAATGTCGCCGTATTTGTTCGAAGCGCCCTCTACCGAACATGATTTGATCGACAGCTCTTCATAGTTACCAAAGTTCTTGCAGGCAGTTTTCCTTTCTTATATATATATATATAGGGCGAAAATAGCTTCCCTCAATTCGTATGCATAGTTTCTTAGAGAATATGAAAAAATTAAAAGTAGCTGCAACTTTCTTGATTCTTGTAGTCAGCTAATAAACAAGGAATTAACACAATCATGTTTATAAAAATAAATCCAATGGACTCACATATATCTATTTAAATATAGCTGATATTGGTTTTAAGCTACGATTATATTTCTTGCTCAATTAGGCAGTCGACTAGTTATATCGTATAACTGAATCGAAGTTCAAAACATTTTCTGCGGTTTAACTGAATGCACATTCTCATTAGCTTAATTAAAGACTAAAAAATAATTAATGATACAAATCCTTAGGCGTACCAGTAAATATTAAAAGATGTATATATATATTTTAGCAAAATTTGTCATATATTATCCAGATAGTTTTTGTAGAAGCGTTAGATGAAAACACAATTCTTTGCATATTTCTAATTATCATTGATGACTGAAGTTTAAGGCCACTTTTGTGCATATCGTAAGCCAAATGATTATTTATTTTTGCATATGGATGTATTCCTCATAAAACAAGACCAGTCAGTTACTGCCGTTATTTTGCATCAGCACATATAGCACGTGGGATATAAGGCTGAGGAGCGATTCACTAAGGATGATGATGTTTTATGGCCACCGATTCATTAAGGAAAAATATACCACAAACACAAATATAAGCTAGATTTTAACCCACAACCTGGAGGTTTGAAGCACAATGCTCTAGCCACTGTGCCATCAGAGCACCATGCAGACCATCTCAATTCCCCAGCCAAGTCCGATATGTGATTATTTAGTTATATATGTTGAGCATGAACATCTGACCATAAAACAAGAAGTTAACTAATAATAACTATGACTTGAATCTTTTATTTTAAATGTCATACACATCATGCTATGCCATAGCTTATCAGATGTCAATTTAGGCCTTGTAAGCTCTGCCAGTCCTACGACCACGAGCCCTCTCAAATTTCCTTCCCTTGGAACGTACATATGGTCTGAAATTTGACAAAATACATTCTGTTATCACATGCTAAAAATATATGATATCAGGTAACAAACTTTTCATGTCATTATTTCCCCCCAAAATATATCCCAGTTATGATAGAATACTTACTTTGTATGACTGTGTGGAAGACCTGGGGCAATACCAAAGTGCCTGCATGCTTCACGAGCCTTACGTGGGCCTGAAAAAGTGAAAGGAAGAATCCTCTATTACTTTGATGAAAAATATACTATCAACATCCTTGTGTGTGACAAGTATATTGCTAGCAAGCACAATTTTAGTTGCAACTGTTCTGATTACAGAAGAGACTTCTCTGCTATATTAACCTTGTAGCAGGACAGTGTTCTGTCCACGTGGAGCCTTCAATGCAAGCTGATCAAAGGTAATTATTTCACCACCAGCCTTCAAGATATGTGCACGAGCAGGACCTGTAACACGCAGGGCACATATCTGAAATAAAGTTAAATAATTAACACAAATGGAAATTACTACAACCCTGAGGGATATCAATTTAAGGAACTGGTTAACCACATACAAATAACCTATCTGGCCTCAATTATTCATTCAGTGAAATATAAGCAATGTAAAACAAGTCATAAATAGTATCATTTGGCAAGCTATACGCTGACACTCAGAACTTCAAATATAATCATTCCTTTTGTTTTGTGTGCATCAACATGTGTAGTCTACATATTGTAACAAACCTATTTTGGGTGAGAAGTCAAATTTAATAAGTTATCTTGAAAATTTGAATTCTGTTCATAACAACACTATTTTAATGGGATACCCACAGTGCCTGTTTGATAGCCTTCATAGCCATGTATTCTAATCAATATTAAGTAACTAACTATCTATCACAGGTGTAGAAAAGATAGTTATATAGACTTCTTACCACATGCCTAGCCAATAAATTACATTTGTCTAATAAATAGATTAGCAAAAATTAACTCACACTTACACCAACAAATTTTCATTCCATTTTATTGTCAGAGCATAGAACACTGCTTGCACAATAAGTAAAAAATTATATTTACAGAAAAATATTTAACACGATGAAGAATAGCAGAGACAGTAAATCAAATACAGGCCACTTACCACTGAATACATTGTGAGCCTTTTAATCTAAAAATGAAGCATACAAACCTTTAACTTGGGAAGTTTGTAAATGCGCACATCATCAGTAATCGTGCCAACACAAACAGCCATCTTGTTGTCACGACCAGGTTTCTTCATGTGTCTTGCCTGTGTGTCAGCAAAACACAAGACAATGTTTATAAAAATAAAGGTAGATAGCAAGTGCACTGAAACAATCTTGTGACAATTAACAGCATCAGTAAACAAGAAAATTACACCAAACCCATTTTTCAACAGACAAGTTCCAATTAGCAACCTTTAATATTACTCTAAAAACAACTTCAGAGGAAAACAATTGAGTATGTGACATAATCTACTGCTTATATCATCAGCCAATTATTCTGAACACTTAACCTTTCTGAACACTCACATTTCAAACCATTAATAACTTGACGACTCTACACCATACTTCTTATGAAAAAGCACAACTATGTTTAAAATGTAACTCATATTTTACTTAGTACACCCCACACAAGACATTTGACTTGACTAACCCAGTTCTGGTTGTACACCTATATACATGACAATTGAGGCTCACTTCATAGTAAATTAAAACTCAGGAAAATCTGAAAATGGTTTATTTAGTCTTTGCCCTGGTCTTGCCTGGGAAATAGGGCCACATATTCAACAATGGCTTAAATGGAAGATATACCAATTTTGCATAAACCAACTTTATTTTGGACTTTAAATGTCAAGCAAGTAGAGTGAATAAAACAAAAACTTACAGAGAACTAAGTTATGCAAATTTTATTTAGCTTGACGATTTGTAGTAAGAACACATAGATTTAACTGTCAGCCAGGATTATGATCAGATTCCTTATCCATTGTTCTGTGCAGAAATGTTTGTTCTCAAATTTTCAAAGCATCCATTCAAAATATACAATGAAATACAAAAAATAATAAAAATCTCTCATTCAGACTAGCTATGCACCATAATATTAACTAAATCAGAGTCATGGCTGTTAGTTGCTCTATAAATTTAAATGAGAATTATAGGGATTTAATAGACTCTATAATGTGCTAAGCTTGGATTGAAATGGACAATGATGCAATTACATTGCCACTAATCAAGGATTTTTGTGTGCACATGGTAAACTAAATGGGCCAAGTGATCTTTGAAGGTTAAAGGGCTAAACAAAATATGTAACACCATTCAATCACAGGCAACACAGATTTAAATACCAAATTTGTTACCAACTGATTCTGAGAAAAGATTCAGTCAACTTAAACACATGAATAGTAGCAATCCCTAAAAGCTAACCCCATAAGATAGTATGGTTTCTATATGAGAATCACCATGGCAGCCATTAAAACCTGAGGGTCAACAATACACAAATTTTGATTGTCTGCCTTGTCCAGGTTATGTGTTAGTCACATCTAAGACTCAGGGACTACCATTGGAAAGTGAGATTATCAGACGACACATCTCACAGGCAACTAAGCGTTGATACCATAACTTAATCAATTCTAACTAAAGAAAAACTCACCAAAGATGCCACAGACATAGGTGCCCTGTTGGTCTTGCTCATAAATAACCGTTTCAGAATTATTTTGTTAAACCTACATCCTGTCCTCCTAGCCAAGAAGCGATACAACTGAAAAGGAAATACAAGTTACATATATGGAAACAAAACTCTTAGTATTATTATTAATTACCAGTAACAACAAACCATTTTACTGGATGGATATTTGGTAACAATCTATACCAAAATGAATAATACAGGTATAAAACCGAAGCCCCAACTTAATGGGAATCAGATAAAAAACAATCTTTAAAAAAACAATTACTTAATAGGGTTTGCACTCCATAGGAATAACTGTACTGAAACTTCATTATATACATATATGGCTGAACCTATCAAATAATAAATACAAAATATTGTTTGATGTATTATAGGGCTGGCATTTACTGCTCTCAAAATAAACTATATATAGCTTTAGCAGTGCCGTCACATGTATAAATTTCAGTTTTATTTAGATGCCAACAAATATGGTAAATTTGAAATACTAAACAAGGTAATAAAATTAAGCATATTGCACTGAAATTCGACACCACTTAATTTTATATTTACAAGCATTAAACATATTTCAAATATGTTAAATCTGTATCACAAGTAACACGCACAATTTAAAAAAATATATAAATACAAAAGTCATTAATGATTGATTAAATGAATATTTCACCTTCATTTCAAAATATCAGGACTAGTACAAATATGCTCACACAAATCATATGTGTGAAAATTTGAACATGATCAACTATATATTAAATAATCCTAGTCAAAGTGCTGGTTAATCAACTAATAATGTTATGTGGACACTGCCATTTTGAAGCCAGACACAGACTGTATGCTACTGAAATCTCACACAACTTAATACAAGCTGTTTGTATTATCTGGTTATAATATAATGTGAACAGGGATGAGTCAAACATGTATTTTCGTAACAAACATATTTATTAATATTACAGTATAATTCTTTAATTGGTCCAAACAGCCTTGTGTTACTGAAATGGTTAAAGAAAACTTTATAGCGAAATTCCTTGTGAAGATTGTTTTGAATTATTGCAACAAGAAACATCTACTTAGCTGTCAGATATGTATATATAAACTGACATTGGCACCTGTTAGAAATTGTTAGGATGAGCATGAGGGCAAGTAGTCGCAAGGATGGATAAACCAGAGAATCTGTGATCAGACTTGATCGAGATTGCGACATAATCCTTGTGCCATATGTAGTCAGAAAATGTGATCTTTTTCATATACATCATAATAACTAAGGGTGAACTGTTTCTTGAAATATTAGCTGGAAAGTCTGGAATACAGGAACAGATATTTTACTCTGTATAATCTAGTTATTATAGAAGTTCCTGGCTAAACTGCACCTCATACATCATCTTACATTTGTTCAGTAATTTGCTGTTGCTTACAGGAGCACTGCCACTGGTTGGCATAAAATTGATTACGACATGAAACATTCACATTGGTGCTGTAGCATATTCATATAGTGTGTAGCAGTTAATATTACATAATCACACTGTAATTTTACCCATTTTGCAAATACTCTTTGTCTCTAGGATCTATCAGATGTTTATTGCTTCAATTCACATAACTAATTGATATTTCAAGGGAACTATGCATATATTTAGTTGAAAACGATTTAATTATGGAGGGATTCTGTCCAAGTGAATTACATCAGGCCATCAAATTTATATACTTGCGGAATAATTAATCAACACAGTGTACTTATAACAAAGTAATCAAATATTTCGACAGTTATAAATTATATAACCAACTAATAATCTAATTTACTAAATCAGTAAATGTAGATTTTTGGGCGTCCGACAAATTATCACTCAAGACTGTAGAACAAGTACAAAAACTGGACAGTAGTGACACCAATTTATAATAACAGGTTATTGTTATATGTTCAACTTTGCTAACTGTATTTATGGGTAAAAGTGGCTTAATACACACCTTTACAAGAAGCCTAAGATATATATCTTGGCTCTTAGGCTCTCGCCTAACCACCTTCCTCTTGTGTTTATGACATATGTCGATACCCTGTATGAATAAAGCAAGAACTCATCTTTATTTCTAAAACCACGGACAACTATGAATTAAAACAAATGAATAAAAAGACATATAAAAACATGATGGCAGAAATAATTGCCGATTTCAAAGCGATATCACATTAACAACCTCACCATTTTTGATGGAGGTGGAAAAAGGAAGTTGCCGGAAATAACAGAAACACTGTTGCCGCCTGGCGAATACAAGGGACATCAATGTAGAATTCCGCCGTTTTCCAGGTATCAGTAACCAGAACACTGTTAAAATAGTTAACTAATTGTGTAGCGGTATAGATAAACGGTTAAATCTGAGCCGTTTCCTGGTTCATTCTAACGGTCCATTTTTTATTACAGTAACATTGGTGTTTCATTAGTTATGTGGTTCCGACCTTGCCCTGAGTTAAATTTTTGGACAATGAATGTCAATGGAAACTTTGATCATCATCGTTATAAAATAATATATCACTTAATTGGTCATATATATATATATATATATATATATATATTATTTATTTTCACTTTCAAAACTGAAGAAAACATGCAATACAGACTTACAGTAGATATGTCATAAATAGAGCAATCTCACAGAACATAGAACCTGTATTAGTGTATAGCCTATACTATAGGCGTCATGAATATTCATGGAAGGGGGTACCCCCTGAAACGATCCGAAAGAAATGTCGATCCCCGCAGTGCTGGCTCTGTCCACGATCCAGAATGAAGAGCCGTTTATACACACGTATCTATGATAGATAAGATCTACAAACTGTCATTAATCATTTATTGATTACACTTGACGTAAAAATGAATATACATAAACAATATTCAGAAATATACGTGGATAAAAAGCAACAGTTGAAGTAAATAGAGAACAATAAATATATTTAAATAGTAATGGTTAAAACATGTACCAATAAATGTTCATTTGAATATGGCTTAATAAAATTAGGTTTCTTAAAAGCATATGCTATTGGCGAGTAACCAATATTAACAATTCGTTCTACCAAAGTTCCAGGTGTTAATATACTGTGTAACAGACATTATGATATGTAGTACATGGTCAAAGTCCTAGATGGAATCAGCATACTACATATTCAATGGTAAAGGGATAGTGTATTTCTTTTCATAATATCCTTAACTTTATTAACATTTAATGCATACATTAACTGTGTGTTATGTGACCTTTTAGTTTACTGATCACAAGACTTTGTTTCATCAATTTACCCTGTAGCGATTTCAATTGATTCATTTGTGTACTTAACTGAGCTGTACATTCCAAGCTGTAAGAGAGTTATTTGACATATAGATCTATATAAATAACTTTGGACATCAGGAGTTAAGCATGCCTACAGGGGATAACCCATAAAATGACTCTGGATTTATTCATGAATACGATGTTTAATATGCTCAGCACTAGTTCCAGTAGTATCATATGCATTACTAAGTATTTCAAGCCTTTCAACATTATGCATCTCCGAATCATTCATGTACCACATGTTGATCAGTTTCTTTAAGCATGATACAGATGAACAAAAAATGACTTATACATCATACTAGCAATGCCGATACCTATTGTCGTGTTTCGTAGACTAAGCAGGAAATGTTTGAGAAATATATTAAACACATAAGGAGATAAAACGCTACCTTGACCGGTGCCATGAATCATCCTGAACTTTGAACTATACTGGCCATTCCACCTTACCACTGTATCCAGCTAACTGTACCATTTGTATAAAAACAATCATTGATACACAACAAAATATATAATAATTTAACAAATAATAAAACATGGCACACAGTATTAATTTTTTTATAATATAAGCTTGCCAAGTATAATGACAAATAATATCATTTAACACGCTACATGCCTGTACCTCTACCCTGACAAAAATCAAGCTGAGTGTCACTAATATCAGCTGACAGCTTCAGTGTTAATTCCACAACCTTCATATGAATAGAACTCGGTGTCACTGGATGATAGTTCTTGGCTATATTTGGGTTCAGGGTGGGCTTTTTCAAAATTGGTACAATGAATCTGGTCTGAAATATGGTGGGGATACAGCTTCTGGATAACATGACGCTATACAGTATTGAGAGAATTCAGCACAATAGATCTGACTTACATATGAACCTGTCATTGTGTTCAATTGGTTAGTCAGACTAAAAGACTATAGCTTGACATAATTTAGCTTATACATAATTTATGTGCTATTCTGTGTGTGAAATATACATACAGCTTAACTGCAACACCACTAATCCGACTAAACTTGTACAGAAAAGATGTTTGTTTACTACTTTAGCCTAAATTAGGAAAATTACACCTTTCCTATTCAAGCAGATTGTAATAGTTATCTGTAGAGCTTATGCCTCACACCAGTAATCAAATGACATAAATTAATTAGTCTGGAAACCAATAAAACAGTGGACATGTGTTATATGCATTTTATGAAGTTCTCACTATATCATTTAGATGAACGTCGAAACCATGTCAGAATCACATCAATATTGTAAGCTGAACATTCCATTCACATGTACTACACATTTCCAGGGTTGGCAGGTTTTTTACACAGATGTTATTAACACCTTTATTTAACATTATTTAATGTCATGTAAAAACATTTTATAGTTTTTTACAATTCAATCTTTACTGTGAAAATCACAATAATATTAAGTGTTAATAATGCCTGTTTATTGCAACATAGTGTTAGTATTACTACATATTGTATAATGCATTGATCAGTTAAATAAATATGTGCATTTAATTGATATAGAAAGCCCACAAAACCTAATTTGGCAATTAATAATCACCAAGCACCAAATCAAATCACAACTGGATGCAATTGTCCCATGATACCCTAATCACCAATTCTAGGTGACACTCAATGAATGTATAACCAAAACTTATGAGTTAATCCCCTGGTCTGATGATCTGCAGATCCCCCATCTTACAGTGACACCTATTGTCATTGTATTAGTGAATTAATTACCCCCAAATCATGGTGTTTGTGACTTCATTTCCGAATGTATAGAACCAACCCAATATCACATTGAAATCAGTATTCTTATCTCTCATGCTACTGTACTTGCATCAGGGTTGGCAGGTTTTTAACACAGACGTTATTAACATAATTAATATGTAGGTCCTACATATGTTGATTTGTCAACACTGAAAAGTTTCATTACATTGAAAATCTCTGAGTTGTGACTGTGATATCGTATTCATTATCAAGACATTAACCATGTATAAAGCTGGAAGGCCACAAAACTGTGTGTGGGAAAAGTTTTTCATGTGACTGTTGAACACTTTTTTCATGTCACCATTTCCTTCCACGTATTTCACCGATGCCGCGACAACGATCTCCCCAGTTAATTGGTGGAAGGCCCTCAAATCATATGGATTTCCAAGTGACTTTGTTGCATTAGTTATCAAGCTGCTATCATGCTCAGCTTTATATGTGTCCATTGAGAAGATTGTTTTCAAATTTTGGAAATATTCATACCAAAGTTTGCAATCATCTGTCTATAGCACAGCCTTTAAGCTGGTATTCTGCTACAGAATGCTCAGAGGAATGGTTGAATTAGAATACTATGTTGATGTTATGTCTAATTGTTTTCCACTGAGTAGTTATGTCACGATCTACATTTCCTTTATGTACCAATATTTAAGGTAATACAATACAAAAAAGTTAAACATTTTGTTCTTTCTATATGTATATGCTTGTGAGATGCATGTGAGTGAAGACATGAGTATGTGAATGTGTTTACTTAATTACACAATGTTTGTTCATGTTTTTATGTTATTTACAGTATTTTAATTATTAAAAGTTTTTTTACGGTGTAATGTAAAAAATATTTTTTTTACTGTAAAAAAACCCAACCCTGCAAATTTCCAAGTTAAAGTTTAAATAAACTCAAGATAACTGTGTTTTGGAGATATATATCTCTAGGGTTTCCTTATAGTCACTTCCCATGTGTCACCAGCACAAAGTTTTATTTCGCATTTTACCAAATTAGTCAAATTTTTAATAGAGAATATATGGCATGTATTTTTCTGATGCTGTCCTGGCAGGTACTCAGTGGATGTTGAGTGTTCAGATCATTATCGTTCACTTGCATGACTCTTATGTTGAACTCGCTACTCCCAAGTCTAAGTAGAGTGCAAAGCCAAAATATGTGCACCTAAATCAAGTACTCAGATCTTTAACTCCAAGTGACACACTTCCTATGTCCAGCTACATAATAATGTCCTGTGTTCTATTAAACAGACAAATGAACCAATTAGTGATTATGTATATTTTGATAATATTGTCACTAATAAATATTAATATGTATCTTGAATTTGTTTCCTCAGCAACCCTTTACCACTACATCAGATAGACTGTGCCAGGGATAATGGCTTCAGCTGTTGAAGTATCTGAGGATTTTCACCCAGAAAGCCTAGATAAAGAAATCCACAATGATGCACATGATGTCTACATCCTCTGTGACTATCTTCCTCTCTTTCCGAAATCAAAACCTTTGTTCAAAGTGACCGTGACAACTGGATATATGAGCTGGGAGCCAACTACTAAAGAAAAACGGGGCTCAATAAAGGCAAAGCGACATTCACTGAAAGGAAAAAGATCGTCATCTAAACAGAGCATAAATGACGATGAAGAATACATGAAAATGAGAGAAAGTATTCTTAGAAGAGGTGGTTTGTTTATTAGCTTAGATGACATAGTTGGCTGTGATTGTATGAAGGGTATGGAGTCAGGTGATTGCAGTGCCTATCTTACTGTGTATGCCTATCCACGCCGAAAGAAGATTGGCTCACGGAGAACTGTAAGAAAACGAGAAACACTGACACTTATGTTTAACAGCTGTGACACTTATGACGGCAACCTGAAAGAAGCTAAAAAGTGGAAGAAAGTCATAGTCTGCCTGCTGAAGAAAATTCGCATTTCAGATCTTCAAGGTAGAGAGAAACATTAGTATCGTAATAACCAGAGCATTGATTCGGTGATCATACGATGGCAATTTTATATTGCTGGTATACATACAGACATTTTATACTGTCATTTTGTTGTATATTCACAAGTCTGTTATGATTAACCTTGCTCATTTCAGATCTGTCTAATATAACTCTCCCTACCCAAAAGCAGATGTTTGTTTTGATCAATCCCTTTGGTGGCCAGGGTAAGGCATTACAGCTATTCCAGCAGAGGGTTGTTCCAATCTTGGCTGAGGCCTGCATTACATATGAGATGACCATTACAGGTGATACACTGTTAATTATAACATTTAATATGTAAATCTACAATATTACTTATAAAACGTTTGTTACTTTTCCTTTATTTAATATTTTAATTCTGTCCAGAAGTGAATCGAACAGTTAATAAGGAACAACAAATTATTTTATCCTTAAAATTATGCGAACATCTACTGTATCCAAGAAAATCTTTCTGGCCCATTTTTAAGGAAGAAGGAAACATGTATTTACTTACAATCTTTGTAACATATATTTCTCTTTATTCATCAATAGTTTGTCTCTCTGGATATCATAATGTTTTAATTCACCGTACAACAATGTGACTGTTACTGTTGGTTTGATTAATTAAGTGTCCTTACATATAAAACATGTTATATACTGCTGATAATAACATACTTCTTATGTTTTATCTGCTAAAGATCTTGCCATTTAGTTATTAATTTAGTTTATTTGATCTTTTACAGAATATGCTGGCCATGCTAAAGACATGATGCTTTCATTTAATATCAAAGCTTGGTATGGGATACTGATTGTGTCTGGGGATGGCCTCATCCATGAGGTAAGTGTTGGCCCAATTTACCTTGGATTTACAAGTTACGTAATTGTTAAAATTAAAAAGAAACTGATTGACTAGTGTCAAAATTTAATTTACAGTCTTTGCAAAGCAATATTGTTTACATAAGTGGACATGGCATATGAAAAATATGAAACTAAAATTATCAGAATTGGCTGGTTTTAAAAACTTGCTAATAAAACTAATCGACATCATGGACCTTATATCTGAAGTGAAGATAAAGGCTCTTACTGACCTTTTTCAATAAAACTCAATGATTATTAGATATTGAAACTGTTTTCAATGTAGTTAAGCAACAGAATTCTTTTTAATTCCATCCTGTCTATGTTTTGCTAGTAATACAATATGTAAATACAATAAATCAAAACAGTTATTATCATTAACCTAAGATTATATAAGATTTTCTACATAATATATGTCATCACAGTTTTATTTTGGGTAGAGTGATGAAGTGAACAGAATTATTGCATAACACTTTCTGATTTAGTGTATTGTTATAATTGAGATCGTTTTGAAAGTTATGAAAGGAACAGCATTATATGATTCAGTATTTTTACAAATTAATTAAAGATATTCAACTTGTACATCTGTAATATAAAATAGTCAGTTGTGTAGACCTAACATCAGATTGTTAATTTATTGTAATGCAGGTCATAATAAACATTTTCATGTAATAAATCTGAATAATAAGGATTTATGGTAATTATGGAATAATTCCTTTTCTTGCCTAATATCTTAGATTTTAATGTTTTCAACCTATTAGCTAGTCACATCTCGGTTATATCTTGATACTACTGTTTGTTGCGAGAATTTGCGACTTGAAAATATTGCAAAATAGTTATGAGGAGATCAGTGTTCACAAATGATAAGTTTGGTATGAATGACCTAGCTGCATTGCTGCACCACTTAGTGGATTAGTTCCAAGGTTCATAATTAAATTATTAGTAGGTGACAAAATGTGTTATCCCTGCAAATACCAAAATGTTGATTTCTTTCAAATTCCATCTCATCATGATACTGTTGTGTACAATAAGTACATCCCAATATAGGAACAGTATATAGGAAGTACTGTTTATAAACATTATTATACTAATTTTTAAATAATCTGAATTTAGATCATATGTTTCAGTAACATTTTGTATACAGAGTCAGTTGATGGTGTACGTAAATACTTGATTTTATCCATACACAGGTAATTAATGGATTAATGGAGAGAGCGGATTGGGAAGAAGCTATTAAAACACCAATAGGGGTGCTTCCTGGAGGATCTGGTAATGCCTTATGTTGTGCCATTAGCTATCAGACTGGGTATGTGTTTAGGTTTCTGTAGTTGGTTGAAATATTTTTACCTCATTATATTATTTGAATGGTGATGGATATTTGGCATGATGTCTTTGTGGTGAAGGGTGTTGCGTGTATGGATGGCTAGCTTTATAGCATGGCCGGCTGTAAGGAAGGTTTCTAAATGTGAGGAGGTTTCTTGTTCCCTATCTTATAGCAGATATGGTTTTGATATATCATATGTATCACTCTGCCTATGATAAAGTGATTCACCTGTCAGTCTGTACATTTATGTTAAGTGTTTGGCAGCATATAAGTATTAAAATTAATTCTTGCAAACTGCTTAACTGTATTATTTAGTCAGTAATTTAAAACGGGTGTCATATTATTATAGGTAATGTAAATGAGATGTTGTGATAGCTAGATCATGTGTTTTTGTATCAGCAGCACCCGAGAAATACTGTAGTTATTTATGGTAATCACTGAACACCATCATAATATCACCTTGAAAAAAGTTAACCCCCACCCCACAAAAAATATTGTGATACTGGGCTGATCCTGAACTATTAAGCCCTTGATTATATCTGTCTGAAATAACTTTTCTGACTTCTGAACCTTTTTTAGACAGAGTACACCTTTTTTATCTGAGACATAAATGACAATAAGCTGTGTTCACTTTATAAGTAACATTGTTTCATAAAATATATATGGTTAATATGAGATAGGTGGTTATGGGTATAGTTAACCAGTTAGAAATAGGAATGGCAGACTAATCCACTATGGTTCTATTATGGTTTTTTGGGGGCTTATTTTAATGTTACTTCCATGTTCAGTTCTTGGGCATTCTAGAGCTGCAGTGGTTTGAGCACTGCACTGTAAATCCCCGAGGTTATGGGTTCAAATCTAGCAATTACCTGTGTTTGTCAGATTTTTTCCCTAAGCAGTCCCTTCACAGCCAAACATTCTATATATGACCAGCACTGAGGCTAAACAACATAATTGAACTCAGCTTGTTCAGTTCTAACTCCAGCTTATCCAACATGATAAAATTTACAAAGAATTAACTTTCTTTTGTGTAAGACGTTTTATTCAGATTTTATTTTTATTGCAGGGAACCTTATTTAGACAATCATCTGCTACATGCCAGCTTTACCATTGCCAAGCATTCCCTGATACCTATGGATTTGATTGCCATAGACACATTCCAGGGCTGCCGTCTGTATTCGTTCTTGTCTTGTTGTTGGGGATTAATGGCCGACGTTGACATCGAGAGTGAGAAATATCGTCATCTTGGGAATGCCAGGTTTACAGTTGGTGCCGTAGTTAGGATAATGAGTAAGACGACATTGTTTGAATTTTGCTGACCACTTACATTCTCGTTAGGTGAATTTTATGCACAAAAGAATGGATTATTCCAGAGTTCTATGTATTACATAGGGGCAATACAAAATTGAAGTAGATACTCAAGTAGATACTTTAGTCTGTATTTGTTATCTGAATGTTGTTTACATTATCAGGTGAACCTACTGATATTCTGATGCAATACACAATTGATTAGTCGGTGTCTGTCAATTTGGTCATCGAATGTGAAATCATTAATATTTTTATCTTTACAAATATGGCATGCCAAAAATTCCACTTAATTCTCATTAAGCATCATTCTGCATGTTGAAAAATCAGATAATTTGTTATTTATTTATAACTTTTAAATCATTGGTTGACAATTTGGTCAAAGAAGCCATTTATAGACAAACTGGATTTGTGGAAAGTTTAGGCCAATGGAAATATGTGCTATCCAGATCTTGTTTTTTTGCATAGATGCCAAGTTGAGGCTACTCATGATTGGCCATTAAATTTATTTCAATATAAATTCATTGTCAACCATATGCAAGTACCGTAGATCCCAGCCATTAAGCTCATACTTTGTGTCAATACTATTACCCTTATTTTTGGAGGTCGGCTTAATGGCTGGTGCTATTTCAGTGTCAAGAGATTCATTAATCCGGAGAAGTTTCAGTATATTAGCAGCCGTCTAGACCCAAAAGTGTCGCATCTCATTCGTTTAGCGGTGTTTTCATAAAAGAGTGTGTTTTTCGTTGTGGTAATAATATAGGATTATTGAAAACAAAAAAGTTCAGTTTAAATAAAATTATTTATTTCAGACATTTTATCTTAGTTTCACAACACAATCTTGTCTTTTAAATACTTTTCACTGTTCCCATGGTTCACTTTCAAGTTCACAAGCGTGATGTTTGATGATGTTTCTTTGCTAGTTCATGTGTTCAAAACGTTTGGTATCATCTAAAAAATACTACAGGGAAAATTAAGATTTTTATGTCAGCTTAATGGATGATACTACCATAAATTGTGATATTTTAGGTTTTAAAACAACCTCAGCTTAATAACCGAGTGGGCTTAATGGCTGGGACCTACGATATTTACATTCAAAACTAACAAATTTGCAATTGCTTAATATTTGTATCTGACTGGTAAAATTACATAACTGTATTTATACCAAAAGATATGTATTTATTGGCACTAGTGATTAAAATAAATCGGATTTTGGAGACCCCAGCTCATTTTAGAGCAGGCAAATTCAGTCCAGTGTTGAATCTTACCATGAATAAATGTTGTTGATTCGTGGCCAGTTATTTGGACACTGAGTAAGCTAAATGGGCCAAGTATCCTCCATATCTAATATGAAAAATGAAACACCCTTCAGACATAGCCCAGCTTGGATTTGAACTCAAGTGCTGTGAGCAACTGTGCTGTCAGTTAGGGTATTGAGATCCCTTGAACAAAGTCACATCAGAATGAGAGTGATCTATGATGTAATTATTGAATGTCTTGTTTAGCCTCAAGTGGTGTCTGAAGCATATGGCAGAGTGGGTATTTATTGTTTCCCTTATTTATGGTGGTGTCTGAAACATATAACTGACTGAAAATGTTTTAGGGTAGTGAGACAATCAGACAAAAGCCATTGATTGAGGGTTGAAACATCCCACAGTCATACTCGTAGGGGATCATTAGATGGGATTTTATTTCATGGCCTGGAAATCTGCAATCTGATGCACCAGCAGCTGTGCTATATAAAAGCTGCTCCCCTAATATAAATGGAGTTATTCCTCAGTATAGTATTCAATTTCAACTGGGCCACTAATTTTCATAATGTTGCCTTGGGTAATTAATTTTCTTAGAAAAATATCAAACAAATCAGTTTATTCTAAAAATGTGATCCACAGCATATATTAATGCACCATATTTGTTGTTTGTTATATTTTTCATGAAATACCTGATGAGCTGTTATAAATTACAACTAAAACTTTTTTTATACGTCCCTAATAATCTCTAGGTTGTTGAACCGTACTCTTGTTTTTTGATGAAAACATGAAATAAAGTTATTTGTGATGTAACTAATTTTCTCTATGCCTTAGGTAGTCTGATATTGTATTGAAATATTTACACTTCTAGATGGAATACCTTGACTGTCCTGGCTGCAGGTTGCTTTATTAGGGCTCAAAAGAATGTCTAGATTTCTCAGTTCGCACACACACACTTGTTTCCTGATCCTAACTCAAATACTGGTTGATACATATATAACATCAAATTGAGAAGCATATGATGATTGCTATGTTGATATTTGTGTCGATAGAAAGATCTTTAGAACAGGTTTTGTTGAAAGCTTCAGATAGCCTAAGAATAATACGCACAAACCTACTCTTCATCAGTTTATTGCTATGATTGTGGGATTACATATACTGTTTTACCAGAACTTGAAATTGGATGAGAAAATGCTAGATTTCTGATGTGATTTAGACTAAATAATGAGAGGGTACCGATGGATTTTGTTCTGTATTATTTACACACACACACACAAAAAAAACTACATCTATATATTAAAAGCTTCCATGTAGTAAACCTAAAATTGTAGACTTGTATTTCTTTTTTTCTTCAGATCTGAGGAGGTATCGAGGTCGAATTTCATTTTTGCCGCTCGAGGACTATATGCCCCCATCAGAGAGATGCTTGCAGAGATCTCAGAGTGTGGTACACACTGTTACTGCATCAGGTGATAGTGGTATAACACGATCCCAGTCCACAGTAGAGCCAGTTGATGCCCAGTGTCTATCCTCCAATTTAGATGGCACCACGCCATCATCAGATGAGAACACATTTCAAGACGTCCAAGAGAATTCTGCTAGAATAAATGGCTTAGAAAAGGTGGAGTTAAATGGGAATGATGGGCTGAATGCTAATGGCAGTAACATTGAGAAGATTACTGATGATGTTATCCATGCCACCGGTAGCTGTGTACCTACCCCACTCCTTGTTCCTTTGGATAAACCAGTCCCCTCGGACTGGGTGACAATAGAAGGCGAATTTGTTAATGTTGCTGCCATCTATTTGTCCCATCTTGCCAAGGATATGATTGCAGTATCAGGCAGCAAGCTGAATGATGGAGCAATCTATCTGAACCTGGCTCAGGGTGCCATATCCAGACTGAAGTTGATCCAGATTTTTACAGCAATGCAGGAAGGAAAACATGCCTCATCTGGCGAAGCAGAGATCATCAAGGTGAAAGCATTCCGCTTTGAACCACAGGAAAAGGATGGCATTATGACATGTGACGGAGAGAGGATTCCGTATGGCCCCATTCAGGGACAGGTACTTCACTCATTGGTTAATATCATGTCACTGAAACAATCTGCTGCTCCTCAACAATAACTTTCCTCAAACATGTACATTCGATGCATCGTTTGATGGCATTGCATTATGTGTGCATATCAATACTGAGATTGCTTGCCTGATAACTCTTATTATTGTTTAATCAAATTTGTCATGACTGTAGTTAGTCTCAGATCATACGGAAGTGCCTGTTGGCATGGTTCAGCTGAATATGACTCATTTTGAATTTTTTACATATCTGTGATTCATATATTAATGTGGTACAACATAAGCTTGCAGGATGTAGTTCAGTCTTTCCTGATTTGTGCTCCATCCAGTGTGTTTTATGTTCTTTAAATCTCCATAATTAATTGTAGTTGCACCACTCCACACAGATGTTTCATTGTGGTACATCAGTGGGAAGGTGATATAGAAGAAACATTAAGGAAACTTAGCTCTATCCCAACTACTATCTTCTAGTCTTTTATTTTCTCTCAAAGTATTAGGTAGCCAACAAGGTGACTAGTGGAATTATGTTGAACCAGAAGCTTATCAGTACTTATTTGGACACTTGAGAATTATTGTAGATTGTAAATGGTAAATGGAAACATTGTATACCGGTGGAGTTGAAAATGATCCCAAATATCACAAGTTAATACAAGGAGGGATTAAATACAAATCATTATGCTGTTAGCCCTAACTATGGTGTAGGATACTTAGATTGGCAATGCTGAATTTGAACTGTGGGCAAAGCTATAAAACTATAACACTTGATGTGTTGTTGATTGTATTATAAGCATCACAGTACAGCTGATATGTGACACTAATGTATTATTGTGATTTGTATATTTAATCATGTAGTCATTATTCACTATGGATTTGTTTGACATATAATAGATGTCATTAGTGTGTTATTTGTGTGTGTGTGTGTTCAGTATTAGCAGCCACCACTGCACATGAATTTGAGAACTAAAAATTACTGTTAGTTTTTGTTAAACTTGATTTTAGCACTTGGGTTATGCAGGACACTGACAAGCATTTATAGTGGATGGACACTGAATATAACCAGATGGCGTGGCATTCAATGAGGTCTGAATACCTTTATATAATCACAAATAATATTTAACAATGAAAGAAGCTAGAGGTAGTTTATCATGAACATTTGTTTGAGTAGAAAAGTCTTATCTTTTACAAAGATGTGTGCTAATTCATCTTTCATCTTAGTGCAGATATTTAGGTTACCTTCTTGCCAGTGATGGTTTGTAACTGTGTTGGAGATGTTTTAATTACAAAATGAGAAGCTTGTCTTCTTACATGTTTATCTTGGTTCCCTAGTCCTGTAATAATTCATGATCA
Organism: Paralvinella palmiformis; assembly: GCA_025642065.1. Classification (NCBI taxonomy): domain Eukaryota; kingdom Metazoa; phylum Annelida; class Polychaeta; order Terebellida; family Alvinellidae; genus Paralvinella; species Paralvinella palmiformis. The sequence continues at coordinate 122,054 of JAODUP010000421.1, read as the reverse complement.
TATTTAGATCACCGATAATGCTTTGGCTCTTTGAACATGTTTATCATGATGAGGGTTCTATCTAAATATGATACAAGGATATGTATGATGATTGATGTTGACTCCATGTCTGATATCTTTATAACTATATTGCACAATTTGACAAGTTTGAATGAGTCGGTAAACTACTCTTAATGAGATTATAGGTAATGAATATGTCGTGTATTGACCAAATAGTATTTTTTCTATCGTTATTACTACAGCCATCTTTCAATGTATAGTTTTGCCAATGTATTTGAACAGCATGTTTGTTACATATTGCTCAAGTTAACTACTTATTAATTAAATTGTGAAATATTGGAGCATAAATCCAGATGTGTGGATTTCATTTGTGTAGATAGTTTTCTCATTTTTGTAAAACAAACAAATATTTCTATTCAATATACAAAGTGATCTGTATCATTCCACATAATTAATTGTTCATAGATATGGTTCTTCTGCACATCCGTTTGACACCAGAAGCTCTGAAAGCCATTGTTTTGGTGATTCCATGTAACTCCTGCTTACCTGCTTTTGCTAGTCATATTTAACATTTTATATGGCTCTTACATTTCTTAAAAATTGTGATATTCGTTTGCTTTGAGCATGTTTACTTTTCTTGGACTATTACTACTGTAGTGAATGTGAAAGTTACGTGTTATTCTAAGTCTGTCATCAATATACACATTAGTTTCATGGAAAGTTAAAGCTGTATTGTTGTCACAGTTTCACTTATTCTTTTCATCTGATTTTTTCTTGCACCACGTTATTTAGTTGAGCAAAATATTTACCTAACAAAAAATTAAGTTTGTGTAAAATATCTTTTTTAGTATATGGAATAGTTCCTTTGTGTGCAGTGGTTTAAACTAACAGGTTTCTGGCGCACAATGATTGTACCTTTGTAAGTTGTTTTTATTTTGCTATCCTATGTTGTGTACAATAATTGTTTAATAGCAGGTGTGTGACACTCGTGTGAAAAATTACTCAAAAAAATAATCATCCCATAATTTCTGTTGGTGTAGAATTTGGTGTAAGATTTGATCAGCGCAAATGTGTGTAAAATTAGTTGTAGATCTGTGAAGGGTATTGTTTACTTAAATAGATGTAATCTTACATATCTGTGATAGATCCACAAAATATAGGACACCTGTCAGTGTGTATGATGTGAAGATGATTACTCAGTTTTTGAAACTGTTCGATAGGAAACAAACAAAGGATAAAGGCTCATTTAGACAGAGAAGCTAATAGATAATTTGATGCATCATCAGGATAATTGTGATCTTGATAATGGTGATTGTTATATGCTACATTTGGTATGTCACCCTTTTCTAAAAGCGATTTAGCGCAAAGTCTCTTTGATAGTTTTATCATTATGAACATTAATGATACTTTGTAGGCTTGTGGGCTACCTCACAGATTTATTTCATTTTGTCCATTACACCGCTATATAAACTTGATAATATAGATCCTCAGCTATGTTAATATTACCAAGGTTTTTTTGGTTATCTGAGATTTTCTCTGGCCATTACCTACTGGACAATCAGTGGATATTTTCCTGTTTGTTATTTAACCATGAAGCACACTAAATATTTGGTGACATAAGTTAACCTACAATTTACAAGTAGTGATTAATGAATAAATTCAAGTTAATTTTAATAGACTTTTCTTGGCCCAGAACAGCTTCTAGTTAAGGGTGGCACCAATGTGATATAACTCTGTAAGGATAGCATTGTTTGTGTGTGTGTATGTGTGTGTCCTATTTGATTTTCATAGCTTCATATTTACCAAAACATAGAAGGATTATTACAAGTTATGAACATTCCAATATGTTTTTGTTTTCTCCTCACAAATATGTCTTTAATAGCCTGTCTATCATATTTTAAACACATAGCTCATCAAGGCGTCTTAGCAAACATGGTGTGTCCAGTAATCACTCATGAATATATTAGTTTTGCATAATGTTCAAGCCATGGTCTTGGCATACTAGGATGATCCAACTCCTACAAATTATAATTGACTGTCTGTCGCAGGATGAAATGTAAACATAACTGCATCGAATGTTAAGTGTAAACTTGGGGCAAAATTAATTAATTAAATTTGTCATGAATATTTTACTGAAAGTTCTGGTTCCTATCTATTATTACTCCTCACTTTGATGATCGAAAGATGTCACAAAATATGAGAATTGTATCAATGACTATGTGTTGCTGTCTCTAACCAGGAACCTCGGGTTAGAAAACGTGTGTATGTGTGCGCGCGCGCTAATGTCTACAGTTAATGTCTACAGTGACATCAGTATTGATATTTTGATATTTTTCAATTTAGTTCATCATCATTGTTATACTAAGATTATTATTTTTTAATATTATTTCTATGATAATTTTTAAATGAACCACAGTTTATAATACACATTTCAGATTAGTGTCGTCTTTGGTTATTTTGTGCTACTTTCTGCATGGCAATGATAGTTTGCACACACACACACACACATTAAGAAGAAGAAACTGTTGTCACTATATCGGAGTTATTAAAATAACATATATTTTTAATTATACATTGAACAAGTTATGTATCTGTTAGCAACATAAAACAAAGAAACATTCATAACTTAACATTTTCAAATCACGCTCTCTAAAACTAGGAAATACCCTAGACATTTTTGTATTATATTGTATTAATGTATTAGCCATTATAATAATCGATCTTAAGTCAAAGCAGTTTGCTATTATATATATATATATATATATATATACTCAATATATTGCAAGAATCAATAAATAAACATATTTCAAGCAGAATGGCATCACGATCAACGATAGGTAGCAGCTATAAAGTGTTGGGGCATTAATTTTATCTAGCAACTATAGACATGTACATATGACATCAACGAGAATATTCCTTTTCAACTCATATACTTACACATGAGAGTGCTAATTCGGTATTTCAGTTAGGCTTAAGATTGGCAATCATATTTAATCAGGCATAGATATGAAATGAAAACATTTCTTGCACGAATGCCATCACGAAGTTCAATGTGCCCAATGTTACAATTCTAATAATTCAATCATTAAAAAAGAGAACATGTGTGATTGAACATAATGAGACTGAAATATACACATGTACGTGTACATAGTGATAACGATTGTTATATAATTTTATCACAGTTTGTCAGCGAAAAGGTTGAAATGTCATAACTGCGGTTATTTATTATATGAAATTCACCACTGGCACTGAAAGTGAAGGTTGATAAATTATATCTGGAGTTCCATTTTCATGTTTAATCAAGAGAAAAATTCGTGTTCAGTTATATTGATAGCATCGGCAGGTGATGCCACTGACTACATATATCATAAACTGGACCTAGTGTGGTGTGTGTTTTGTATTTTTCGCGATTTCTGTTTTTCCTGTATGAGATATTCTTGATGTTGGAAGATGTCATGTCTAGTACTGTAATCCAGTTAAACCAGATTACACACACACACACACACACAAACATATATATATATATAATTTTTGCCTAAAATCGTCAACGTGAATAAATATTTAACAAAATAAGCAACAATGAGGGGAAACCAAATAAACTATTACTCGTATGTGGGGGACTTGTGAAACCCTTCATCATTGTTGAGTCGAGTGTTTACTTCGTCACATTTATACAAGCATCGATTTATTAATATTTATTGTTATAGTATATTGACTGATATTTGTCTCTTTTTGGTTTGTTTAAATGGGCCGAGCGACCTCCTAAAGTACTGAAGCGAAGTCAAATATGAAACACCCTTCAGATATGTCCATGCCGAGATTCGAACTCAGATGGTAGATATCTGTGATACAATGCGCTACCAGTTAGACCAAGGAGGGGCCCACACATTGAATATTTGTTAATTATATCTATGATTAAATGTCTCAGTAATTAATATCGAGTGCTAATTAATTGTCTTTTGAATAAAAACATAACACCTATGTCACCGTCTTATTTTTCATTATAACACACACGCGCACGCAGAGAGAGAGACACGCACAGCAAGAGACAGAGAGACAGACAGACACACGTACAGAGGTTAATCGTTGGATCATGATGGATTCTCTCGATCCACCTACGCGTATATTGGTCGCCACATTTTAGTGGACACAATGGTAGTTTAACATGTTTCGCTACAATTTCCATATATATATATATATATTCTTGGCACCTTCTGTAATCATACCCGATAAACAGCATTTCCTCACAACATCCAGTGTTTTATTTACAAGATGAAGGCCTATTTGCCGACACTTCCATGTCTTTTTGTCACTTTCTACTGACAGAGCACCACCGCATAGTGTCACGAACACAATCTGTATCTAAACGAATTGACCTTGAAGACATAAATGTCAAGGACGTTTTAGCCGGACGCGCCGTTTCTCCCGGATCACGTTAGCCAACGGACGTGACTCTGCCGTTCCGTTCGTTCCCAGGGTTCGTACAATGGCCACTACGTGTACCTGTATGACTTGACCTTTTGACCCTCTCGCCAATGGCCTTTCTCTTGGCTGTCCTTATGTCATGGCATCATCCTCACTTAGAGAGTTTTGTCAATTTACTGTAATGTGACCAGTCTTCTTGAATGGATTGTCAATTAAGAAAGTTAGTTAGCCATGAGACGCTGATGGATATCCTGAGACTCGCTCGTACGACCTATATAAGACGTGTAGACACTGATACATGTTGTGACTGGTGTTATGACACCCTATACCTGTAGTGACGGTGATGACGTATACCGACACTGGTATATGTTGTAACTGGTGTTATGACATCCTATACATGTAGTGACGGTGATGACGTATATCGACACTGATATATGTTGTGACTGGTGTTATGAGACCTATACCAGTGGTGACGATGATTGCGTATACCGACACTGATATATGCTGTAAATGGTGTTATGACACCCTATACCTGTAGTGACGATGATTACGTATACCGACACTGATATATGTTGTAACTGGTGTTATGACACCCTATACATGTAGTGACGGTGATGACGTATATCGACACTGATATATGTTGTGACTGGTGTTATGAGACCCTATACCAGTGGTGACGATGATTACGTATACCGACACTGATATATGTTGTAGCTGGTGTTATGACACCCTATACCAGCTGGAGTCACATCACCAACAATTTTCTGGTCTGAAACATTACCAGTCAGCCAAGTCTCTGTAATGACAAGAGCATCAAGATCCATATCCTTAACAACATCAGATATTTCATCAGATTTATTACAGATCGACTGACAGTTAATAAGACCAATACTTACATTTTGAACAGCTGTGCCATTATATGGTGTTATTGGCACAGTGCTCAAATTACTGGCATCAGACCCAATCTGCTTTGGATGTTTTCCACTACGTGGGCGCATCGCTAAACAAATGGTATTACCACCATAGGGTCGTAATGCTAGCAACTGACTTCTAGTATAATTCATTATAATTATAGAAATAAAATAAGTGAAAAATTAAGAAAAATAAATAAAACAAAACATACACAAGCAAAAACCGAGTTCTTATGGGAAACACTGGAGCGGGCGATAATATAGGGCGTCAAATGAGCAGTTAAAAAGAAAATACAAGAAATGCAAAATAACTAAATATAAACAATTTATATTAATATAAATTAAATCTATATTACATAATATGCAAAATACACCAGTTTCACTGGTGTAACTTATCTAATAGTAACTTATGTAATGACACCATATATCAGTACTGACGGTGATGAGGTATGCCGACACTGATATATGTTGTAACTGGTGTTATGATACTATATACTACAGTACTGACACAGATGGTGTTTGAATCTAGTCGTACGAGCTCTACCACAATTATATACGCTGAAAAATATTTCTTTGGGACATTGAAGTTGAAATCTCTCTCTCTTTAAATATATATATATATATATATATATCCTATGGCGTAAGTTCATTAATTAACTAAATGTATTCTTACTGCCAACATCCTTTTAACGTTTTATATTTAAAGCTAAGGAAGTATTTATTCTGGTATTGATCGAAGCCGGGTAGATCGAGCCGGTTCCTGCAAATCCCCAATTAGTCGAACAGTATCCCAAGTCATCAGGACTTTGCCCTACACTTAATAAAATAGATTTAATTACAGCTTTCTATAAAATAGATACAGATCTATGTCCCATTCGGTTGATAGATTTGTTCCAGAGATCTGGTCGAGATTGACCGCAATTTAAGTCGTTATATGCGTTTGGTTATGCATTTAGATGTGGTCATAATGCAAATTAACAACATTTGTTGTATTCAGTTGTATACGACTAAATAAAATATTGGTTACTTTTAAAGAGGAGGAAAAATAACAACAACAATAACAACAACAACACCGATTTGTTTCAATAACAATTATAGCTATCGTAAGTTAACAACGAATTTATATGGAGTTATTTGTGTAAAAACAGAACCGAAAGCATATAACCCATATTAAAATAAACTTTTATATCAAAGCACTGTTTAGAATACACGATCAACAACACAATCTATTCCTTTATACTCGTACCGTATAAATAGGTCAAGATTTTACCTGAATTTCTTTCTTATCGCATATACACACATATATAACTGGCTAAAATGCCACCGTAACACAAACGACGTAGAAGGTTGCTATAAAAAGAGTCGCGTTGACTCCAGTTTTCAGCCAAAGAGAAGAACGCCTGTAGGTGGCGACTTCGCGCTTGCGCAGAACACGTGACGCGACGGGTGAATACTGATTGGATGATGTCCTATGAAAATTAGCTATTTGTATGGATATCCTCGCCGAAAGGTGTCGCTTGTTATCACGTACGAAAGTAGAGAAATCGAAGTAGGCTTCTGTTGGAGATGGTTGACATTAACCCGTATTTTCTTTCTTTCGATTTTTGTTGCTGCTGCTGTTGCCGTTATTATCCGTAAATGAGTGACTGCACGACCACGGCATCGTGACATTACGATCTTCTATCTGTGACATTACGAGCGGGGAATAGTTCGTCTTGTCACGTTTAGTATCCAGCGCATTTATCACGACGTTAGTCACTTGCAAATTGGGCCAAGTTATTTGCAGGTGCACCCGAACAAGTGCGCATCGAACATTTGCAGGTGGACGCGTATGAGTAATAACATTCAATATAAGAATAATACGAGCTCGGGCAATTCGATTAACTTCTTCGTATTGTGCATTATCTACCAAGAAGAGTAGACCAATTAACAGTTTCAACTTATTATATATCTTGTCTGTATGATATTCTTAAATACAGATAAAAATTCCACCAATCAGTTATTCGTGCTTATTTCTTAATGCCATGGCATTTTACGGCTTTCTCATACGGAAGCCTAATCAGCGCTTCTTGTGGTTCTTGGAATTGTCTATTTGTTTTACTATACACACAGCGCAATGGGGCATACATCAAAGAGGTTATATTGCTCGAGGAGGTTATTACCGCTAATGCCATTATTAAATATATTAATGCAATAAACAAGCCGTGAATGAAGAACGTCGTATCTTATTAACACTCGGGGAACGTTCCTGTTCTGGCAGCAGCTTGTCCGTGAAAGAGAACCGACATCTGTTATTGACGAGAAAAACCTCATTACCACGACCTAGAAGATCAAAGTTGGCTAAAACTGAGGATGTACCGTCCAACTTCCATCCTGCTCCTCCACCCGGAAGACAGAACTGTTTGCTATGACTTACACCTGAACGATGTATACGCCAATGAGATGTCACCATCCCTCTAATAAACATTGGCCAGTTAATTCAAACTCGAACAAGGATAGAAAAAATATATTGAACTATATCATATTACGAATCTTGTGTAATTGTTTTAGGTCATATAGAATATTATATATATATATATATATATATATATATATATATATATATATATAGAGAGAGAGAGAGAGAGAGAGAGAAGAGAGAGAGGATCCATGGATAAAATTCGCACCCAGACCATTCAAATATTGCAGTCACGTAAATAAAACAATGATTGAGAAAACGATGTATTTCGACAGTTTGGTGTTACGCGAAAGCCTGGATTCTGGCAAATGTAATTTCATGTACGACATCGAACTGATAGCAGAAAATCGGGTATAGATTCCATAGGCCCCCTTAAAGACCAACGAGCCAAAAGACAGACACGACGTCGTATCCAGAGCAACAGAACAATCCCGAACAGAGATAACTTTCTAGTTGAAAACGGGCATTCTTATCGTATGCGGCCAATCGGTGGTTGAAGGAAGGTCCACTAGACATCGATCAGTGCCGCGTCTAGGAGGAGAATAACTCGATTATTGTAATTGAACCGCGACCAAGAGACGGCCGCCATATCGATGTGTAGTGCTTCAGTGGCGCCGAGGACAGTAGGTGGCGTCCTGACGTCTCTCATTTGGAAGGTTCCGGCAAATGACGTGCTCGGAACGATCGTATCGGAGAACCTGTCTAACGTCAGAAGGCGGCCAGTGATTGGTGGAGGGCAAAAGGAAATGGCCTCGTTCCAATTCGAATGGGCAATCGCGGCGAAGCAATTAGAAGGCGAGGTCGTGGATCACGAAAGACGGGTGATAAAAAACAAACCGGGAGACGCCACCTATACTATAGTGAGTGGACGATAATAACCCGATTCTGGTTCACGTTCTACATCCATACCCTTTACGTCGAATGGGTATTATGTGACGAGTTCAAGTCACGTGATTTATTGGTAACGGCGCCATTTGTCAACAATAAGAGGTAGAGGATGGACGATTAACGTTTTCTATTGTTAACGATGAGATGTTATCTTGGTCTGGGACTATTGAAAAAGAAATGGTAATGAAACAGCAACTTCACTAATAGTAGTAACTGTGATACAAATTAGTGGTGGTTGATATGCTCCTTTGTTGAGAGAGAGAAAGAGAGAGAGAGAGAGAGAGAGAGAGGGGAGAGAGAGAGTAAAACGGGACAAATAATATGACACAAACGCGTATACCTTTTGTCGTCTCGTTGATCAGAGGCCCATCAGCCGCAGACGATCGTGAAGCTATTAACTCAGGTAACAGTATCGTCTCCCTGATTTGACAGCCTCTACGAACATTATTGGCAAGTCTACTCGTTCCAGACAGAATATTACTCTCTACAATAATGAACCTCATTGTTTGTAGGAAGACTAATGAATAAGACATATCGGTGGTTTTAATGTGTACACGCCGGCGATAGATAGAGAAGCGTCCACTAAATGAAAATGAAATGAAATTATAGTTAACAAATAATCATTATTTAATTTATTTATAGTAAAACGCAAGAATAAATAACCGGTTGTTACTGCGTCAATTAACGCGTGAAAGTTCCCAATGATTTGTTCCACAGAACACTGTTAAGCCAAGAAGCACCATAATCACCTTGTTGTGCTAAGAAGGACCAAATTAACAAGGTTGTGTAAAGAAGGAACACATTAACATTGTTATGCTAAGAAGTTTAAGCCTGTTAAACTACGAAGGATCACATTATCACTGTTAATCCAAGAAGGAACGTTTTAACACTGCTAAGCGAAGAATGAACACATTAACACTGTTAGCTAAGAATTGGTTGCGTAGATAATACTATATTTCAATTAGAAATGGACACTGAACACAATGACGTTGCTAAGATACGGCGAGAGGCAGGGAACATTAGTCTCAAAGCAATGAGGTATCGCCGTTCATCTGAACAGCTAAACGAAATGAAAGGCTACGGTACTAATTAACAGGGGAAAGAAAAGAGGAAATTGTAAACACCTTACCAGCCACACAATAATGAGACAGCATTGTATATAATAATGTTTGATAGCAAAGAGGATACTGTACTACTTAACACGTCAGAACAAAGAGGCAACACTGTTCACCTTAATAGCTCAAAGCAAAGGAGATGCACTGTTCATCGTAACACCTCAAAGCTAAAGGAATACACACTAACACTAAAATTCTAGCGCGGAGCCATGTACATTTCAACCCTATTAAGAAACAGTATATACCTCAACACCCTAGAGCTAACAGGGTCACTCTACCCCGTGAACTCTGAGGAGACATTGTACACCTAAATAGTGTAAACATAGCAAGGGTGACTGTATATCTCAATATTATTAGGAGACACTGTACACTTCAGCACCATAAAACTAGCAAGGTTGACTGTACGCCTCAATACCATTAGGAGACACTGTACACTTCAGCACCATAAAACTAGCAAGGTTGACTGTAGACCTCAATACCATTAGGAGACAATGTAAACTTCAACACATTAAGGTTAGCAAAGGTTAGTGTACACGTTAACGCTATTAAGAGACACATCAACATCCTAAACCTTAATACCTTAAACTATGAGGAGACATTGAATATCTAAACAGTCTATAGCTATCGGGGCATACGGGACACCTTAACCCTGTGGGAAGATACTGTACACCTAAACTTATCAGGGTTAAGAAGAGACACTGTATAAGGTGACGTATTTTAACGACCAGGAAATACTGGGTCTTTTAGCGTAGCCTCGTTTTAGTTGTCCCTAAGTCCCATGCAGGAAGAGACAATGGCCCAATTGTACACATCGAAGGGAAAACTGTTAATTGACACTCGAAAGCTAAAAGAGATGACCCACCCTGCCATCTTCAGCTACCAGAGGCCTCATTCACACAGTTACCATCCTCCCACCAGAGGAAACGCTGTGCACAAGTTAACGGTCGACAGCTGCTAGGAGGTAACATCATAAATACTCTCATACTAAGAGGGTACACATCAGGCCATTATTTTTCTATTGTAGAGCTGGCCCTATTTTCTGAGCTTTCCAGGTCATCCTCACTTCCGTTCTTAAAATGACAAAAGAGGGCCGCAAGTCCACGGCACGAAGCTCTAAAGTACGATTATAATTTCTATTACCACATCCAGGTGTTCTGAGGGGATGATTGCTCCAGAGTCCCTTCAGGGATGTCGTCCCAATACACAACCGATGGACTGAGACAGCCACCGTACACCCCCCCCCCCCCCCCCGTCTGCTCGCATCCCACGCCCAAGGCCTACATTGCTCCAACAGAGACTGACATCAAGCTGAACCTTTTGTTTTACAATAACCCACTTCTGACGATAACGTCAGAGATGTGTCTATTATCTTATATGACAGTACGTCAGGTCAGATGTCACTATCGACACTTCTTTGCTCATCGCTGTGTGAATAGTGAAGATGTTCTCGACCATATTGTATTACGTCAATAAGCCAACGTTCTGACGTATGACTCATTATGAATATGATGTGCGATAGTTTATAGGCAGATGACAGTTATATAAATTATCTCTCTCTCTCTCTCTCTCTATCTATCTATCTATCTATCTATCTATCTATCTCTATCTATCTATCTATCTATCTATCTATCTATCTCTCTTTGTAGGTGTGTGCGCGCGTATGTGTGTGTGTGTGCGTCGCGCGGACAGTCAAGATTCCCCGCTATTCCCACACACACTGCAGCAGTTAGTTGGGTGCCACCCTCACTCAATATGTCGTACTGTGACTAATAACTGAGCTCAGACATAACCTAGTAAGCTACTCAGAGCAGGTTTTGCTAGTTACCACTTCTACAGACGACAGACGGGGGTTCGGTTTACAAAGGGCTTCATCGTGTTTTGGTAGACTGTCGCGGAGCGATAATCAGCACTACCTTCACACAGGTAGACAGTTCCGCATTATTGTGCTCTGCTACTAGAAATATATTGATCACTAATATCTCATTGGATTAAGTAAATATGACATTATATTTCCAAGCTGTTTGCTCCAAAAGCAAAGTACGGTGACAAACAGACAACATAACCTGATCCTAAACCTAATATATTTCTAATTGTTTTATTGTTGTCGGAGACTGAAAACCTTTTAGAGCAATCAGAGATTAATTACTAATCTGACGCCATCGTGGATGACTTTCGCCAGGTTTAATGGAGCTGTGGTCGAGTTGAATTAAAGGTGGGGCGTTAAAACATTTAACAGTCACACACACACACACATACAATCCTGTAAATTGTTATTTTCGTGCAGCTGAATAAATATGTCTGAAAATGTATCCACGGATTAATTTATCGACTCACAACATCGTGGGTGGCTGACCATGTTAAATATTTAAAACAACACTTTCGTCTCACTGAATAAATTACAATAGTGAGATGACAATGGCCATCTAAGAATGTAAGCTATATCCTCAGGGAATTTCAGCTCCATCTTCCCGGACTACTTCCTGTCAAAGGTATCATACTGGTGGAAAAAAAACTGTTTTCATGGGTTACCATCTTATTTTTGATTTGTTAACAATTTTGTTATTTACCATGACAACGCGATAGATGGCGCTACCGGTAATATAATCTACTCAATCGTTATCTAACGCACGTTATTGTGATGGGGTTTTAACTTGTCGCCACCACCAGGTGTAGAGTATTTACTACTGATTATTCATACACTAATCTTCAAATCAATAAATGTTATATACATTTGTTGTTGTTATTATTATTATTATTATTATTATATGTTGGTGGTGAAATTTATTATATATCGAATAAATGGTATATAAAACGATATATCTTTATAACATTATGAGTAATACTTTAGTACTATACGGGGTGGCAGAAAGGTCACCAGTTAAAAAATTAAATACCATTTTTATTTATAACAATTTGATTTCTTCCTTTCAGTAATATTTAATAAAAATTTGGGAGACTTACCGTGGATAAGTACACGTCTGAAGAAAAGAACAAATATTGTTCAATTTTATTTTGAAAACAACAATTCCATTTTGCTTACACAAAGAGCATTTGTGTGTTTCCATATAAACGAATGACCTACTTTCCTAGGGTAAGCCTGCCTGGGTCATAAAAGTCAAGAATCAACCGTCCGATTTGTGTTCGGATTCGCACCATTCGCTACACCGAACGATCCGTTTTATCGCATTCGCCAATCACATACGCAGTCGCTCATTTGGAATCACGCTAGTACGATTACTTTTCTACCAATTTTTGTCGTATTCGCATAAGGCATACCGCGTATATGGAATCTAGGCGGAAGGGTCTGTTTGACAACTATGATCTGCGAGAAATGAGGAAACTAATACGTGGGTATGTGAAAGTCTTCCAGAAGAACCGGGAACATCAACTCGAAGACGTTCTAGACAGATGGGCGTTTACCGACGATCAGTACAGCGTATTTTGAAGGAATTTTGAAGGAATTATAGAAAAACTATCCTTACTGTAATACAATAAAGCTTTTTTCTTAGATATTAATTGATTTCACGGAAATTAACTGACCAACACACTCCACAGATTTGACACCTCCATATCTTTTCCTTTGGGGTTATCTTAAGGAAAGTGTTTACGTAAACAAACCTCGAACACTCCAGGAGCTGAAGAAGAGTATTCGACAAGATATTAGAGCGTTGGAGCCAAACATATTACGAGATTTCATGGAACACAGTCTAGAAAAGCTCGACTCTGAGAAACTGAAAATGGGAGGCATTTGAGGGATAATATATCTCACAATTAGATCAAAGTATTTTCCAAGAGTCAAAATAAATATACTAGTAATTGAAAGAAATAATTGTTTTAACTTTTTTTATTCAAAGGTTGTTCAACTTTTGTGGTACTCTTTATAAAATAAATAATGTTTAAACTAAGCAATTGTTTATATATATATATATATATATATATATATATATATATATATATATATATATATATATATATATATAATATATATAGAGAGAGAGAGAGAGAGAGAGAGAGAGAGAGAGAGAGAGAGAGAGTATACAAACGAGTTCTATTAATGTACAGAAAAGTGGGCCTGTAAATGTAAGCGCATTACAACCAGTTAGCCCCCAAAAAAACCAACCAGCCAACCATCAAACAAGCCAGAAAACCAGCCTAGGAACCTAATAGGCAGGCAGCAAAACCACAATCAGTCCCTGTCAACAAATTTGTAATCCAGCCAGCCAGACATTGTCAATAATAGAGAGATAAACCACCAGGGAGAAGATACAGACCTACTTGCTGTCTTATCTCTTTCACGCTGACATAACCATGTTTGTCTTGACGCCAACGAGCAATGTTATTGTGACTCACATCACAAACAGCTAGTTAATGATTAACAACAACTCGGGGAATCGTTATAAAGGGAAGAATGGTCAGGTGCGTGGATTATAATATTTCAATAAATCAGGACATGTACAGTATTATGGCTGAGGGACGTAAACAGGTCGCTGATTAGTTGATGATTATAAACACTATATTAAACAGTACTATAATATCACTAGAGAGAGAGAGAGAGAGAGAGAGAGAGAGAGAGACTGACTTAGACACTCACTAACTCCCTCGCACACATACCCACAAATGCACACACACCCAGATACACTCAGACACCCCCCCCACACACACACATCGAGATACTTCTCCTAAATCCTGGACTCTTAACAGATAGTCAGACAGACAGACAGACAGACAGACAGACAGACAGACAGACAGACAGACAGGCAGGCAGACAGACAGACAGACAGACAGACAGACATGCACCAATATATAAATGCGTACAGACAGACATATATAAACAGCTCAGCACATGAACAACGGCATGTCTTACATGTCTTAAGAAACACTCTCTATAAATAATTTTATTTGAACACAAGTTAATTATAATTTCTAAATAAATAGTTAACAAGATAATAATCTCACCAATACCAACTCACACACATCAAACTATTTTTTATTATCGTTGTTGCTAGAACTTAAGAATACACATTTTTATGTTATCAAGCACACATGCACAGCTACATGCACATATAAATGGAGTGCACGATTTAGTCGTATATAATATTGAATGAAGTGACTGTTTTCTTGTTTAAAATAGATAACAATGTAAGCGAAAATATCGCTGTCAACAAACAAGAACTGCAATGTAGTCTAGAAGAATAGATCACAGACTTATATATATATATATATATATATATATATATATATATATATATTATATATATATATATATAGAGAGAGAGAGAGAGAGAGAGAGAGAGAGAGCGAACAAAATGTCTCCTGTAGCTCACTGGTCGGAATTTTTGCGGATGAAATACGGTCATCGAATCATTACTGAGTAAAGCACATTAGATATCGTTTGAGTCGTCTCCAATTACAAAGCCGATAATCGGAATTGGCGTATAATTGCCGATGGTCAGCTCTTCCCCGATTGGGAGTGTTGAACCTCTGCCAGAATTCCCATGCGTATATAACGAGCAATTCCGGAGCCACTTTTTTTTTGGTTGCGGAGTAGTCATCGCAATATTCCGGCAGCCATCCTATTCGGAGTCTGCCAGCATCCTACTCGGTGCCGCGCCATATATGAAGATGGAGGATAGAAGTAGCGCAGCCAAGACGACGGTGACACGTGACGTGATCATGTGCCCCTCGTTGCAACCGTCCACTGCGCAGGTCTCGTAACAAATGCGGACATTTTGTCCCTCGATGTTTTTTGTGGAGCAGACGCTTTCCAGTGGATTCCTAATGCAATCACGAAAGATCAGCATTCCTGAAAAGATTAATGTCGACATTTAACTAATCCGATAAGCAAAACATTGCCGAGCTGATTATGTAAACACGTTGTTTTGCCCTTTTAATACTGTCCAGGGAACTTTCAGTGTCTTGTTTTCAGCAAATCCCGTTTTAATGATTTAACCAGAGAGATGATTGTGACCCATCAAAATGGAATCCGATTACACAGCGACATTTGTCTTATTCGTCATCATTTGTTCATGCCGAGTAAGGATTGCTCATTATTTAATATGATTATGTTCCCATAAAATGGAGTAATGCACATTTTATCTGCAGAAATTAATTTTGTACACACCAATACGAAGCATTAGCTGAAATGGCTAATCTTTATGACATTTTCAGCATTCAGAGGAACTAGATACTACATTTCATTAGCTGGAAAAGCATTGGAAAAAAACAAGTTTAATGTTTAGTTCACTCGGAGAACCTTCCAATCCCCTCCTATCATTATTAATACGAAACAGTGAATCTTTTAATCAGGGCTGGAAGGATTTAAACAATGGTGGTTTAAACTGTGGTTTAAACCTGGTTTAAACCGTCCTGTAAAGTGTCAAAAACTGTTCAAAATCGCAAGTGTGTTAATTACGCTAAGAATCATTTGTCTAAAGCTGTCCATCGCCCTGAGTTTCTCGCTTTATTATGGGGAATGTTTGTCCAAAACCTGAAGCCCATTTAGCCTACCGTGTGCACAAAAGTGGCCGTAAAACATCAATCACCTGTTCATGTTAATTGTTTCTCGGTGATGTGCGATATTTATGCAGTGAGGCCACACGTAGATATTAGTATTACCTATGTAAGATAATCTCCAATGAAGCCAGCCCTTGCCCTTAAGTCTATGCAATCTACATGTCCCCGTATTCTTCAAATCAACCAATAAGTGTCTTTGCAGAAATAAAAATCCGTTTCAAAATAGAATATTTTAACAAATTTGCCGAAATTATTGAAGTTGTATACCAGTTTCATGCAATACAACCTTTCTCGTTATTCGTTCTTTTGGTTCTGGACAGTTTTGAACAGTTTGAGATTGGCTTAAATCCTTTTGGACGGGTTTTGTACACAGCCGTGTCTAAAACAGATTATGGACTGTCCAAAGCCCAACATTGCTGCTAATTAAGCACAGCATTTCGCACAGATTATTCTATCCTCCGTGTAAAAGGGGAAACAAACCCACGTCAATCGCGCTAAAGCTAGAGATGGAATAAATTGACACTACTAACATTTCTGTATCAAATTTAGCATCCCACAAACAAAATGTCGTAATTTGACAGAGCGGGTTTAAAAGGACACGTTCATACATCTCCGCCAAGTCATCTCCGCTCATTGTACAGCTTGTGAGGGCAAGGTTTAGACAAACTCCGCAATAGAATGCCGCCGTCTTAATTGGGAAGAAAATCTTATAAATTGGCTGCTGGATCTGTCAGATTTAGTCAGGACACGATTTGTTCCCGGACGTATTTGTCTAACTGTTTGATTTAATATCTGGAAAATTGTTTGGCTAATGTGTTGAACAGAATTACGCATATAGTAACCATCTCGTTAGCGATGTAAATATAACCTTTGACAACCGTTTTATTATTACGAACACAGAGAATAACAAGGATTTTCGGATTAATTAAATATGATGTTATATTTCTGACAGAAACATTCGCATATTGATACCATTTCACAAACGGCATGGCATTGTATATTGTCAGCATATCATAGACTAATAACAAACAAATGTCCCATAAGGTAAGCCATATTTGTAGGTTGTAAGTGCTCAAAAACATATCGCTATAACTAGAGAATGACAGACCAAGTCGGTTATGGCATATATATATATATATATATATATAATTTTTCGCTCTTTTGCCAATGTACATCTGTATTCATTTCAGTCATAAATTTGTTAGTTTAAAAAAAAGTTTGTTTCAAATATGGAGGCAATGTTTTTGACAAAAATTATTTATATCTGCTGTAATCATATATGAAATAAAATAGTCGATATATTGATCTGTAGACGGATCTGTTATTTTATTTACTGTTCAAATACAATATATATATATGATAAATATATACAATAACATAGAGGCTGTGCTGATTAAGCGACAGCCTGGGGATTCTCCCCGAACAACAAAACCAACACAATAACATGTTATTGCTACAATAATTAAACATTTCAAAATTATACTTATATGGATTTGTTGTTGTTTCATAAAGATATAATGATGTCTATTGACTATTCCAGATATTTTTATTTTTAAATTTGTCATGAATGTTTTTCATGTTATGTTAAGGGGGGGGGGGGGAGATGCATTATATAAGCAATGCTTCAAGCATCCTCCTCTTCAATGTTCTATATGTGTTTGATTTCATTAAAATTATGTATTATGAATGTTGAAATAAACGAATTGAATTGAACTGAATTGACCGTAATGGAGTAAACACAGCAGGGCTTTTGAACTATTCAATGTGATGGTTCTGATTATATTTGGTATTATCTGGAATTGACATAATCCGGTTAGATTTTAGACTTTATAAGCTATTAGTTGATACGGTCGACATATTATGACAATATTGACATTGACATAACCGGGGGGGGGGGGGGACATACATTTTTGCTACTTCTCTCATAATTAATTGAGTTTTAAGCAGTACCACTGAAAATACTGAATGATTGACTGACTGACTGACTAATTGACTGACTGATTGACTGACTGATTGACTGACTGACTGGCTGACTGACTGACTGACTGGCTGGCTGACTGGTTGGCTCACTGACTGACTGACTGACTGACTGACTGACTGACTGGCTGACTGACTGACTGACTGACTGACTGACTGACTGGCTGATTCATTGATTGACTGACTGACTGGTTGGCTGGCTGACTGACTGACTGGCTTACTGACTGACTGATTGACTGATTGATTGGCTGGTTGCTTGGCTGTCTCTTTGACCGACTGACTAGTTCATTGACTGATTCGCTGGCTGCTTCATTGATTGACTGACTGGCTGACTGACTGATTGACTGACTGATTAACTGACTGACTGACTGACTGGCTCGCTGACTGACTGACGGACTGATTGACTGATTGACTAATTGAGTGACTGATTGGCTGACTGGTTCGCTGCCTGACTGACTGACGGACTGATTGACTGACTGACTGACCGGGCTGACTGATTGACTGACTGGCTGACAGCCTGGTTGACTGACTGTCTGAATGACTGATTGACTGACTGACTGGCTGGCTGGCTGACTGGTTGGCTGGCTGGCTGACTGATTGACTGACTTACTGACTGACTGACTGACTGATTGACTGATTGACTGGCTGGTTGCTTGGCTGGCTGTTTGTCTGACTGACTAGCTCACTGACTGATTGGCTGGCTGCTTCATTGATTGACTGACTGGCTGACTGATTGACTGACTGATTAACTGACTGACTGACTGACTGACTGACTGGCTCGCTGACTGACTAACTGACTGACTGGCTGACTGACTGACTGATTGACTGACTGACTGACTGACTGACTGACTGACTGACTGACTGACTGACTGACTGACCCTCACTCACTCACTCACTCACTCACTCGATCGCTCACTCAATCGCTCGCTCAGTAGATGTGCGTACCTCCTTTCATCTTGCCAATATACGTGATACAGTAATGAGATTCAGCGTCACATTCTGTCGGTTCGATGTTGCCATAACCACAGGCTCTGTCCAATAATGTCGTACACTGGACGCACTTAATGCCATACACTGTTGAATAGAAGAATGAAACAGGCATCTATAGAAGTCAGCTTCTCTGATGTTATGGTCAGCTGATGATAAGCAATAGTATTATCAGTATCACATATTAGTAAATTGAATTTTGTAAATAATCCAATTATGTCTGTTAATCATTAAGATTAGTACACATGCGGTATGACAAAGCATTCTTACGGCGCATCGCTAAAAATTCAAAGTCGATTATATCAATCTGCTTAAAACATTCCCTCGCAGTTTTGTAGCTGTATTGCACTACGGTACTGAATCCCAGAGTTGTATCTGGGATGGTTCACCCTTCAGTAAAAGACATATCCGCATACATTAGCCAGTCGACCATATGTCTCAGCGTAAAATCAGCTTCGATGATAAATACAGCAAGTCACCCACTTAGACTAAAACATCATTTGCCAAACACTATCTACTGAGACTACTACTACTACTACTACTACCACTCTATGTGTTACCCATTAAAAAGGACTTCAATATAACGTTCACACGATAACGCCAACAGGAAAGTGTAATTTATAGAAGTCTTACTGTATCTGGCTTCGGGTGCTGAGGACGATTTATAGTAATGTCTAAGCGACTCCTACATAGCTCCGATTCATTTATTTCCAAATCTGTTTTCTATTTGTTGCCACAGAGCTGACCCGTCGGCTGCCCAGCTCTCCGTTCTGGCAAAGTTTAAAGGTCACCAACAGATACTAATGTATCATTCATAGAGGCACAATGACCCGGAAGTAGAAATGACAGCATTAGGAAGCAATACGTGTAGGCTTTGCAGGGAAGTAAACAGGACTGAGAGGAAATATATCTCTCTCTCTCTCTCTCTCTCTCTATCTATCTATCTCTCTATCTCTCTCTCTCTCTATATATCTATCTCTCTCTCTCTCCTCTCTCTCTCTTCTTATATATATATATATATATATATATATATATATATATATATATATATATATACATGAATTCAAGGCTAAAATAGACCCTCAAATGTTATATTCTTCATAAATTTTATTGGTAACCTCTGACTTGTCTGTTCTTTTCTAATCTTTCCTTCCTCCAGACTAAGGTACGCTTTATCATTTTATCGTATACACTGATTAAATGACCAATGAAATATTTAATTTTAGCGTGAAAATCTTTCATTGCGATAAACTATTGATGTAAAACTATTATGCAATTCAATCATTTCTTTCTCACTCACCGACTCACTGATTCGCTGAATAACTCGGGTTATAGATAAATAAAATAACTAATTTTTAGACTGAATTTATGCCTAGATAAGTTTGAAAGAAATGTGTCCCCGTGTGAGTCATATAGGCCTCCACCAAGCAGCAAATTATTCTTTTATGGAACCGCCGAACTGACGTCATTGTAGTTCTGTTACACACCACGTAGCTGTTTCTCTCTCACCAAACCATGAAGGATTATTATTTTAACTTGGAGCAGAAATTAAAAAACATTTTTTAAATATTTTTTTTTTTGTCAACTGAAGGAATGTCATCTAAAAAGACAACAACTAAAACCCCAACAACCACCATGGCTTGTTATAGGAAATATTATAGAGCCTTTTCAAGAATGTTACTCGGATATTACATTAAGGTGCCGGAAGTTATCGAATAATAGACGGCAATGGTGATGATGTGATGGCGGGAAATAGCAATAGGGAGACGTTATGGCGGAAATGGTATTTTTAATCAGGAACTCGAAGGACGACAAAGGCTTCTTTCTTTTGGTATTCACGTCTTCAAGTGTCTCTTGGAAGCGTATGGATTAACTTACCTGGAACGAACCCCAACGATAACGAACAAAATATGCTGTATCAATGTCCAGGTAAGTCGAAAACACCACATAGTTGTCTAGGAGCCATCCGCTGACAGTATTACCTATTTACTTCAGTTCAAGACACCTGACTGCAAAACGTTAGTTATTAGTAATGGATACAGAGAACTACACAACTTATTTACATAAAGAACGTTATCGGTTTCTGGTAATTAAAGATGACGACATGACCTCAGCTGAGAGGTATATTGATGAGATATGTATCACCCCTCTTCCCCTACAATATCTCCTGCTTTGCCTTCAATTACCACATGGCATAATCCATACAATTTTAAGCCCGTATATTTTTAAATATATATTTTTAATATATATATATATATATATATATATATATATATATATATAGAGAGAGAGAGAGAGAGAGAGAGAGAGAGAGATAGTAATAGATAATATATATATATATATATTAATATATATATAGAGAGAGAGAGAGAGAGAGAGAGAGAGAGAGAGAGCTATCCCAAATTTCATCAGTTTGATCTTCTTCGAAATAAATCGTACGCCAAGTTTGATATAACATCTTATGGATCTGGAAGTGATTTATCCAGTAGCAGCGACCCTTCTTTTGCTCCGACAGTTTTAGCACTTGGCCACACATCAATGGCTGACCGCGGCATTACTAAGACCACTCAGCTACTAGATGACGACATGGCTGGTCATCATTCCCTGACATCGACTTCTGCCATATTAACATTTACAGCTCGCTAATGTGAAGGCTGGGAGAGGCTTACTATAAAGGACAGTCTTAATACTTCAGTTAAATATGTGCGAACTACCCGTGGATTACGGTAACAATACTGGCGGAGAGTTGTAGGCTCTTTGACATTATAAAGACATTAAAATCCATTTTTATCAGGTTACGGTATGCAATCCTGTTCTATTTCGGGTCAAAACTGAAAGTGGTACGGAAAGGTGAACGTTTGAAAGCATGCTGTACCCGATAATGATGACCCTGATGTCTTAACCAAAGATTTCTGGATCACTGTTTGCCAAGTCTACACTATGAGAAACCTTGCCTTTTGAACATAATACATATGAATACAAATGATACTCTTTGTGACATTATAACTATTAAGACATCATCACTTATATAAAACCAGTAATCCACTTATCAGTATTCTAACGTAACAATCCGTGTTATTATGTAAGACAACAATGGGAACGTTCATGTTTACGAACATGTGTAAAACATGTACACAGAATTTCAATATTAGGTGACTACCTGTTTTAGCGTGACTTTGATGTATGAATCACCTGCCTTAGACATTAAGGCATTTAAAACATATCTTACTGACGATTTCCGTCAGTATTTACATTCAAGGAATCGTGCTGCAACATAAACTGGGGGATTCTCGATTCAAATCTACAAATCTCTTCAGTTGACCCAACCATAAATGAATAGCCGGATGAATAGTGATGGAGTATTGATTTTATTAATACTTTTATTGTATCATCATCATCATCATCATCATCATCAAAAACTAAAGTAGTGTAGTATCACTCCGTATTAACGCGGTTCAGTATACCGCGGAAGCGAATTTAACGCGGGGGAATGAAGTCTGCTAGCAATACTTGCAACCCATAGGCTTTTTACCATTTAGTGAAATTCAAACATAGTTTTAGCACTATATTCGTCATAATCCAAAACATTACCAACGATCATTAATTACCCAGCGTGTCGAGTAGTTGATCTAAGCTAGAGAACTGAATATGTAATTGGAGCTTAACTGCATGTTAGAACAATCGTACGTTCGTATGAACAGTTTCATCCGATCACGTGACACTGATAACCCAATCACCACTCTTCATCGTCCTTTAACTCCGCCCATAAAATAATTGTGATGGCTTGTATTTCAAATCAGAGTTGTTATTTGTGTTTTATTAATTACATTCATTTTCATCGTTATCCTCCCATCTAGTAGTATTGATCATATAAATGATAGCATTACTCTCCAATTTCTTCATCTCACTTCTCCTCAAATATATCTAGATATCACCAGCAACAATATCTTCACAAAATCGATATGAGGTAGCCTGTGTCCAATAGACGAAAGCCGTGACTCTATGGCCTAGAGCGTAAGAGCGTAGGACTTTCTTACTCATGGTCATGTTGTGCGGGAGGTCGAAGGTTCGAATCCTGATCGTGGCACTATTGTAAGAGGAGTTTTTCACCCAACCAGGCGACTGGCAAAGGTTTTCCTCCTCCGAATATGTTATATATTGTAAATTCAAAATTTATTTATAATTAGTCCCCGTGGTGAAGCAGTAAATTACAGACCATATGCGTCTCCCTCATTTGAGGTTGCTAAGCCACGTAAAATAACTGCCATTTCGCCATTCTTATTATTATATTATTATATGGATCTGTACCTCAAACTTCAATAACAATGTTTTTTATCATTATCATATCAAACCTCAAATCCCATATTGAATGCACAACAGAAATATAAATCTCGGACAAGAAGATGGAGAAATAAAAATACTACGTCATTTTAGAGAAATTACAGGTGATCAAAAGAGTACGGTACGGTGATTCCTAAGCCTGGTTGTCTAGAGAATCCTTCCTCGAATTTAACAATGGGAACGGGTATTTTATTTATGCTAAATTCGTATCATGACAACATAAATTAACATAATATAACATAACATATAACAAAATCACAGAATCAAACATAAGAATAAATATATTTTCAACAACCAGTGTAGTTGCTGCTTCTAATGGGATTTCCAGCATATGAATAAATAGTTAGGCAACAGAGCCACATCAGCGTCAGCGATTTTGTCACAATTCATTAATAAAATTGAAATAAATTTATGTATTGTGTCATATACACGAAAGTGCAACACAACATTGATTGACTTGCCTAAGTTGTACGATGTTGTGCTTATTCTAATGCTCCGAAGTGGAGAAAATACGTGAGGAAATTACCCACTAAAAGTCGTATCAATTCACTGCCCTCACTACTATATAACGCAGTTCACACCCATGGACACCAGACAGCGTTTCATAACTGAGCTACACTGTATTACTATGCACACGAAGGAACATAATGTCCAGCCTTTCCATAAGATATTACGAATATCTATCATTAACTTCAGAAATCACATAATATCAACAAATAATAGTATTATAATTGCAATAATTGATTCCTTATATTTTCTCAATAGCAACAGCCACAGGTTTTGGTGTACCATTTTGTGCAGATCTTTATTTCACACCTTTAACGCTCTGGGGGGGAGAAGGTAAGCTATTGTTCACCGAATAAATTGTTGTTTACTGTTTGCGGATTATGAAAGATGTATTATCGAATGCATATTCTGAAATAAATTCTTGAATTAAATTACATTATTATTATTATTATTGTTGTTGTTGTTGTTGAAGTTGATCATGGTTCTATTCTGACAGCTGAGAAGTTAACAGAGCAAACTACATATAGTACGGATCCTTACTAAAAATGAAAATGCAAATGAGCAAGGTCCTTGCCATAATGAGAACGTAAAGTTATTAAAGTAACAAAACTGGAGGCACAAACTACGAATAATAAATGAAAGCAAACAAATGATTAATTTGTCCAAGAGTTGACGAACAAAACGATTCGTTGATTGAACGAGGTCGAGTTTTAATCGATTTTCGGCTGAAAAGTGCCGACAAGCAGCGGTAAGCTGCCAGGAAAGTTAAATATAGGTATCGAGTTGAAGACTTTTTAAGTCTCCGGAACAGCAGTTTATCAAATCACGCTAAAGTTGAGTTGTTGGCAGAGGTAATAGAGCGCTGGACATTTCTGTTTTAACCGCATACTAATATAGTCGGGTTATATCTAGAATCGATGGGTTCGAGAACGGTCATATTCTGACAGCTTTAGTAATGGATGTGCTTCTCAAATATAACCTGATCATTAGCCACGAATACCGGGATGTTCTAAGAGCATCAAAGTCCAGTCAGGTATAATTCGGCTTATAACTGTTAGAGATATTAGTGACATCTATCGAGAACTAAATGAATTAAACACTATTTGCTTACCAATTGGTAATGTTGACAATCCTAGCATCGTGGCGAAGACCAACAGGACGTAAATCCTGCTGATGGTAGAAATCCTTCGACGAGTCGCCATCCGATAGAGTTCTGGATCAAGGCATTATGGATAGGAACAGACAAGACAAAATAACGGCCGAGCGTTCACAGACGATTGTCGATATTCATCTCCTCGTCCCTTTAATTTTCCAACTGATCTACGACTTACACATCAACTACCGACGTCCGCTAGATATCCGTCCGAGTGTAAACAATGCCCGAGTCGTCAATCTGGATCGTTTCACGTCTTTTCTTGCAGCGGTCACCTCGATGAAGGCCCGAAGTTATCATTCGGCGTTCGTCGGGAACGGTTCGAACGTAATCGTAGAACTGATGACTAGAGGCGACAAAAACTGGTACAAACTACCAAGTGCTTTACGCCGATACAGCCACGAGGCTGGAGATGGGGGTGAGGGGAGAAGTGAGAGAGGACAGACTTCCGGTCAGATCTGATTCCCGGGTCACGGAGGTGTCAACTGCGTGTGAATGGGGGTATTTCGGGTTTTCTTCTTCTGTGTGTTAGGGTTGATCTAATGGCTGTAATGATGATGATGATGCGCTAAGACAAGATGATGGTATTCCGACTTGACAGCTCTGGCTGACATTGGTCGCTGTATGGCTAGCTACTGCACGCCACCAGCCACTATCACGTCAAGTGTCTCGTACAGGTAGTTGACGCGATCTCTCTGTCTCTTTCTCTCTCTCTCTGTTTGTCATTCAGCTGATGGGTTAGTATAGCAGTCTGTCTGCCTGTACATAACACTGTAGCAGATCTAGGTGTAGCATAAGGTCTACCAAATAGTATTAAAGGAAATCCGCAATGCTACTTTATGTAGATCCGGCAGACTTCAGGCCCACGTGGCGCTAGTGTAGCACAATTTGTTGCACAGTGCAGTAGAAAATTTTAAGTAGTGGGGTTGAATTACACTTACCCGTATACGTGGGATGTTTCACCTATCAATAAAAATGCTTCTACTTCATCATTTCATTTCCCCATGTGTTGGCGTTTAAACGTGATATGTACAGAATGACTGAATTTTGAAATTTGTAATTATAATTTGTATTGTATTGTATGTTGCATGTACTTTTATTAATATTATTACTTTCATAAACAAAACATTCAATCGTCTCGTAATCCCTCTACTCGCAAATAACACTTAAGACTAAATAAATGAAATCATTTATGTTCGATTTTCAGTCAAGTCATCGGCTTTTTTCAATCATTCATACATTTGGTCAATCGATCAGTTATTAGGTATTTAAAATAATATTTTACTTTTTGTATTTAATCTCATTAATTTGTTTTGGACTTAAGTATTTAGAAAAACATTCTACATTATACATTATGTCCTATGTATTATAATATATATGATTTATTTGATAAACGATCGATGTGAATATGGCGTTACTACACACTGTTTGTTATCGAATGTATTATATTCGTAACGTATGATGCAATATATGTTTTCGTATATATATATATATATATATATATATATATATATATATATATATATATATATAATACTAATAATAAATCTGGGCAAAACATTAAAATTCAGATAAAGATTATATTATACAAAATATCTTGTTAACGTGAATTGCACAAACAAATATTGTAGAGAATGTCATTCCATAGGATAGTATAAGTTAATATAGCTTATTATTATATTTTGGCCCTGGACTGTCACTGAGCATAACAAATGCACAACGTATATTATTATGATAAACTATTATATATCTATAGAGTACATTATCTTACGTGAGTGGGTTATGAAATAATGTGTTTGAAGTATATTCCTTTAGTAATAATAATTACTTATTTGTATTAAAATACTTATTATTGCTTACTGCACTGCATTCCCTCCTTTAGTGCTAAATACGATATTTCTATCCAATGCCTATCAAGGATCAGTGGGAAAACAGCCTTTGGACTACAATGTTTCCACACAGAGGAGTACAAATGGCATCGTATATAGTTATGGTGATAACAAATATATGCTATTGGACCCTCTCTTTCTTCTATCAGTTTGATATACATATAGATAGATAGATAAATAGATAGATAGAAGAGTCTGCATGCTAACCTGTCTTCTATAGGCTTATTCGTA
Source organism: Paralvinella palmiformis (assembly GCA_025642065.1). Lineage (NCBI taxonomy): Eukaryota > Metazoa > Annelida > Polychaeta > Terebellida > Alvinellidae > Paralvinella > Paralvinella palmiformis. The sequence goes on along the minus strand of JAODUP010000421.1, from coordinate 94,659 downwards.
GTTTCAAACTTATTCTCCTCAAAATGGTATATCATATTCATTTCTCTATTGACAAACATCAGAATGTTAACTTTTCTATTAAAGTGACAGTTCTGTTATTGTGGTCTATATAATTTTACTTAAATGATATGTTTTGAAATGAATGAGATCTTTACATGCTAGAAACCTGACATCTATATACGTCTTAATTAGGAATGTAAGAAATAATTAATCTTTTTTCCTCCCTTAATAAAATGTATATATATATATATATATATATATATATATATATATATGCATGCGTACGTGCGTGCGTGCGTTTGTATGTGTGTGTATTTCTCTCTCTCCCCCTCTCTCTATTTCTCTCTCTCTCTCTCGTGCGTGCGTGTGTGCGTGTGTGTGTGTGTGCGTGCGTGCGTGTGTGTGTGTTTATGGCTTATTTTCAAACTAGATTAAGCAATTTAATTCATTAAACGGATAATATATATAATCTAATTGATAGAGAACTGTACATGTCTTTGATGTAGCCTGCCTTGACTTTTGCAACAGCATATTGTATGAACCTCTTGAAATAAATGTCAACGAACTTTAGTTCTTACAGAACAGAGAAGGGCTCGCATGGTATCCAATAGCTAACATCTATAAACCCATCACTTTTGTCTTTAAAATCTTCATCCGGATAACTGATAAGACAGCAGACTGAAATTCGAATTCTTTGTCCTTATATATTAAATTATTAGTGGATTATGATATTCCCATGACTTACGATACGCTTCACGAGTATTAGACTTCACGAGTACCAAGAATAACAAACTCTAACTTATCGTTAGTCCCAGATGTGAGACTAAAATTAACTGGTCGTATAACCTTCTAATAATATCTACCTCAGCCATGGAAGCATCTACGCAATGAACTTGTTTAATATAGAATGGTCACATCCAGTTATTTAACTCTAAACCTTTTTTAATGTAGTTCATTTAAAACATTTCGTTGTCATATTTTGGCATTAATTACATTTTTACTATAAAGTTCTTCAGAACAAATTTATTATTATTATTATTGATGTGTTGACGTATTACTATTATTATCGCTTTGACGCGTCCTTTACTATTAAATAAGCTAACACACATTATGTGTGTAGTTTGCAACACTGCTCATCATAACGTTTTACATCTCAACTAAACGTTATGACGTGATATGCATTAGTGTTTTGTGTGTATATATATATATATATATATATATATATATATATATATATATATATATATATATAGTGTGTGTGTGTGTGTGTGTTCGTGTGTGTGTGTTGGGGGGGGGGGGTTGAGTGTGTGTATGTGTGCTTAGGATACATATATGGCATTGGCTCAGAACATCAACATCTAAGCATCATTTGAGACCTATATACATCAATCGATATATAAATAAACTATACATATATCAGTCTAGATATAAAATGTTCTACACTCCCACAGATCTATTCATATATACGTAGACCTAGACATGTGTCTGGGCTACTCATCAGCCTGTGAGGCCGAGCTAATCCGCTTTTCGTACACGACAAATAATAATGATAATAATATATATTTAATAAAAATTCAATTCTAAGCAAATTTGAACTAGTAATTGACAAACCATTGCCATGATTGAATAACAACAAAGGTAACTGATATACAAGCTAAAGACAAATTGCAATTAACATGGTGAGAATGTTGGTATCCGGACATTTAGCCAACGGACATTTAGCCAATGGACACTTAGCCAATGGACATTTAGCCATTATTTGCAGGGGGACCTTTAGCCAACATTCAATTTTTGTATCTTACATGTACATATTTTTGAGTTTGTGTATGCTCTGCCAATATTATGTTCTGTTTATGGATGTTGCAAATATAGGCCTATCTTTAGATAAGATGTTGGCAACATAATAATTATTGCTGCTTTTTGTACAATGTCTATATTTATATTAATGTATACTGTTTTCTCCAGTATTATACATAAATATATATAATGATATGCAACATGCAATATGTGCATGGGTTTATGGGATAAAAGGGTCACTCCAGTGCAAATAGATCTGGCTTAGTTTACAGTGTTTCTGTTTGGTGTACCTTCAAGTTGACCAGATCATCCCCAATGACACTTAACTTCTTTCACATGGAACGAGTGGCTTATATAGGTTAGTGGGATAAAAAGGCCCCATTGCAATTAGATAAATAACTCACAATGTTTTTTAAAATAATTTCCAATATATTTATACTTAGCGCCCAGTTAAAAATAATAAAACATGGAAATCATATAGATAATACAAACAAATATATTAAAATTATACGATGCAGACTTAATAATAAGAATATTGACCATGTACACCTATGGTCAACATATTATATCCAATGTATGTGTTTACAAATATTAGAGTATGAGACATTTGTTTGTGATCACTACATTCGTATAATGAATTGAATACAATTCAACGACATACACGTATGACGATTGAATATAACAGCTGTAGACTATATGTAACATCCGTGTTTGGAAGTTTGAGAATATGAGACATCATTCGTACAATGAATTACAAAAATACAATTACATACACTGTTTTGTGTTTATTGAAACAACTATATTGGTAGTGAAAACTCACATAAACATAATCAAAAATTTTGACTGTTGGCTAAATGTCCCCCCAGCAAATAATGGCTAAATGTCCGTTGGCTAAGTGTCCGTTGGCTAAATGTCCCGGATTCGAGAAGGTTACATCAAAGTGTATACAAGGAGGTGTAAAATATAATATTTTCATATTATTTTCTATTCTCAGCAAACGAATATAAATTATAACAAATCTCGCACGCAAAATCAATGCCTGGTATAGTGATAAAGTCAGTGACTCCTTGATATCCAATCGCAATATTACAGACAATCAACTCAGCCTTAAGATCACTAGACTCAAACCTCTACACGAAGATTGGTTGTTTCATGGATTTGATTTTTCTTTTCGACAAACTGATGTTCTTAAACATGGCTGGAAAAACAGGTCGCTATTATGAGTGATTCTGATGGGGACAATGTCAGGGATGAATGAGCCTTAAGCGAGTGATTGTTTTATTATAAATTGCAATGTGAACTGATTGTTGAATGAATGAGAATATTACACGTGTTCAGTGTGTTATCAACATAATATTTTTGTGAAGCTAATAAACAAATCTTCTCATTTGTTATTTGTTGGCTAGCTATTAGTATTAGTCTGTAGCTTTGTATTAATTTTTATTGTTTTGTCTATTAAAATCGACATTAGACCGACCGATCGAGTACTATGACACTGATACTCGACCGAGCCTGGAAACACTGGTCCCGGTCGAGCATTAATGTCGCACACTATATATATATATATATATATATATATAGTGTGTTATATATATATATATATATATATATATATATATTATATATATATATATGTGTGTTGTGTGTGTGTGTGTGTGTGTGTGTATGCACGCGCACGCACGCTTTTACGTGTTTTAGGTTATATATATGTGGTGGTACTGGCTCAGAACATTATAACCTATACATCCTTTAAAACTTATACCTCCATTAATCTACACAAAATTAAATACATAATTGGATTTAAGCATACAAAAGTACCAATTTATACATACATATACATATCAGGGTTACTCATCAGCCTGTGGGGAACAGATAATCCTGCCCACGGAGAAGCGGTTGATGTAGGCTACGCACAAAAGCGGAAACACATGAAACATTTGACACCACAGCTCGCAGTTAACAACACGTGCATGTGTTTCAGTAGTGGGCAACAGTAATTTGCTGTGGCTCAAAGATAACCTATACATAAAAACATTTCGACACCACAGATGCTAACCTCAGCTCCATTCTGGGTTCGAATAGCTAAACAAATCCTACCTATATCAACCATACTGACTGAGGTCCGATAGGTTCGGCATCGCCAAGTAGTTGTTTGATGGGGTGAATGTTATGACTTACATGGTCTCTCCGTGGACCAACCAACATAACAGTTTCAGTGGAGCACAACACAAAATTGTGTCGTGTACACTACCGGTGTCGCCAAGTTGTTGCCCGATCAGGATAAATATGTATGCCTTTTATCAACTCTCGGCGCACCAACCGTGTATACTACCTAAATATAGAAGCAGTGAAGTGACTTAGCTAAATAAAGGTAGCAAGATTGGAAGTTGATTGTTGATTGACCTTTTACGGCCACTTTTGTGCACATGGCAGGCTAAATGGACCGAGCGACCTCCAAAGGTAATGAGGCGAAGTTAAAGACGAAACAACCTTCAGATATGCCTACGCCAAGATTCGAACACGGGTGCTAGTGCTCTGTAGTCCAACACGCTACCGCTAGACCACGGAGGCGCCCAGCAAGATTGGAAGGAAATATCGTCTCAAACCTGAGTATATACTATGATTTACTCAAACCTGACAGCTAATCCTCATGCACTTCTTTTCATCACTTAGTGAACATTCACCCACACCTAATTTAGAGTCCCTTAGTATAAATGCAGTTAGGTGTGGTAGGATCCAAATCTGTTTCAATACCCAATACAACTATTTTATTCAGCATATATATTAATGACTGTTTATGTACACTTATATATATATATATATATATATATATATATATATTATGTGTGTGTGTGTGTGTGTGTGTGTGTGTGTGTGTGTGTGTGTGTGTGCATGTTGTGAAATGATTACTGAAATACAGTAAAATCGTTTTAAATTGGCGATTTTTTTTTGCCATTCGCATATACTAGTATAGGAGTATCCTGAAGGAAAACAATAATTGTATATTATAGTGTTATTATCTACCTATGGAAATCGATGTATTCTAAAACACATACGCCACCTTACATGTAATGTAGCACAAGCGGGTACTCATTTGGCCCAACGATTAGAACATTGCCCTGCAAATCTCCAGTTCAGGATTCGAAACAAATTAAGTTACCTGTGTTTGTAGAATGGTTCCTCGCGGATCTACCCTTAGGCTCTCTATGTCGATCTAGTAAAACCAGCACCACGGCTAAACAAGCCACTCACCTACCCACTGCAATGCAGTCTCGGAATGTTTGCTGAACTGTGATTACTGGGTGTGGTGAATAGAATGGACGGAGCGTGTGACTGACGCACTGATCTATAGTTCGCAAGTCGATGGATGATCCAGAGATGGCTTCCGTAAGATTTACTATATGTCCATTATACTGGTAAATCAAATATCATTATCACTTCTTCTTCTTCAGATAAACACACTTAAATCCGCTTAAAAATAAAGACACTGCGTATATATATATTAGATAATACTCTTGAGGTGGAGAAGCAGCTAACTTATATATTTAAATCTAGCTATTTTTGAATAAGGAACATAGGGCGTATGCATAAGTACATAAATTATGAAACGTGCAAGACTTTGTCCACTCCTAGGCTGAATACGTTATTATTATTATTATTATTATTATTATTATAATACCAAACTTATAAAGCGCTCTTTTCATACTTAATGCCTGTTCAAAAGCTCTGTACATAAACTTATGAAACAACTAAACGTATAATATATAACAAATATAGTACGATTATTTCATAACAATATATATATATATATAACTAAACTGGGATATATATATATATATATATAAAACTGACAAAGAAAAAGAAAAACAAAATTAAACATCAAAATGGCTGGAGAACAAATGGGTTTTCAGCAACATCTTAAAAATGTTCAGTGTTTTGGATTCACGAATGTGAGCTGGGAGTGCATTCCATAGCTTGGCTGCTGAATGGAACCACCAATGTCACTGAACCGATCAAACGTATAGTGTACTTCTTGGTTGATAAACTGTCAAAATGTCAGATATGTATCTTGGAGCCTGTTCGTGTAGGGCTTTATACGTGTGCATTAGTATTTTAAATTACACTCGATGCTTAACAGGTAACCAATGCATATCTAATTATATTAAACTTGCAGCAAGTCAATAAATATTTTGTAAGCTTCTTAAGACTTATTATTATTACTACTACTACTAATATTATTATCATTATTAATATAGATAAATAATAAAATGAGTCATGTTTGATATTTTCATATGAAATGATAGACAGGCATGTACCTGGACATTGTTGTAATTATATCAGATGATGATACAGGAAGTTTAATTATGGTGCTGTCTCTATATACGACACAAAAGAAGAGAGTATTGAACTTGATGCTAAGGAGTATTTTCATTTATTATTATTATTATTATTATAATTATTATTATTATTATTATTATTATTACCACTACTACTACTACTACTAGCACCACCAGCAGTAGTTGCTGTTGTTTGTATTACTAGTATCAGTAGTATCGAAAAATAAATATATGCACTGATCTACATAAAGACGGACAAACAGAAGCTTAGTTAGTAGATAGACTGATATGAAAAATCGGTAGAAATATAGAGAGGATACTAAACTGTCAGATAAGATAAATGGTGAGAGAGAGACATCTTTTACCCAATTAATGGTGCTCCTCTTTTGGATAAACGACAAATGTCACGAACATCTTAGTGTCACGTCCAGGTTAGTGACTGTCGCAGTCATGTGATAATGTCATATGTGTATTATATAGAAATGGCGTCAAATGTGATTGTCATTTAGTTATAATAATATAACATATGTTGAGAAGATGAGACCTGGATATCATCACGTGGCTTCTGTTGTAATTTTTTTAAATTTAAGATGGAACCCAGAGAGAGAGAGAGAGAGAGAGAGAGAGAGAGAGAGAGAGAGAGAGAGAGAGAGAATGTATGTGTGTGTGTCACCGTTTTACTAATATATATATATATATATATATATATATATATATATATATATATATATATATATATATATATATGTGTGTGTGTGTGTTGGGGGATGTGTGATATATATATATATATATATATATATATATGACACCTATTATACATAGTGAGAACTTTGGTATATAGCATACCATAACATAGTATAATGTCGTATAATGTATTACAGGGTATTGTAGTACCCTGAAACATAGTGTAGTTTAATGCAGAATAGTTCCATGGAAATTCCACTAATTGGTGACTTGAATGTTTCTCTCTAAAATACTGAACAGGTTCATCGTTGTTGATATGTACATCACTCGTTTACACACACACACACACACACACACACACACACACACACACACACACACACACACACACACACACCACACACACACACACATATATATATATAACGAAGATATAATATAAAACGCTCACTAAATTTAACTAATTTGTGGACCATTTTTACATGTAAAACCATATAATAATTAGCTACATCTGTTAAACGAGTGTAGTACATATCAACAACGATGAACCTGTTCAGTATTTTAGAGAGAAACATTCAAGTCACCAATTAGTAATATGATATATTAATCATTAGACACTGAATATCTCTCTAGTGTTTCACCATATAATGATACACATGTTATACTGCCGTTTTTATATGATATATAGATACCAATTACGGTAATACGGTCATTTGATATAATTTTACGGCATATATTCTACCAATATCATGGTTTATTGCAATAAATGGCATGTGTTTACTCAAACAGGTGGAAATCCTCGATGGCAAGTATAATATATTTTAAAGAAATGACAGAACACGAGAGGTTGACTTTCCACAGCTTTAGCCGGAAGTGCTTTTATTAGGTCAATAGAACCAGGTCATACAGACATAATAATAATTCAAAGTATTTACATTGTGTTTCTTATGATAACATATTACAACAAGCTCCTGGGAAGATTGGAACTTGTTTGTCGGTTAAAGACGCGTACGATATACACCAGACGTTCTGCTTCCCCTCATACGCCATAAAAATCTTCCATATAAACTCCACTTGACTTCCTCAGCCTCATAACGTTACCAATAATTCAGGTTTCGACCATTTTTGCTTCACTGTATCCAAACAAATAATCAATCACAACATGAGTAAGCGATAATAAAGGACAGGTCCAGTCACTCGAATAAAATGTAATTAAAGTGCAGACTAAATTAATAATAGTTCACCAGATAATTTGACAAAGATGTCTTGATGTTTTTATTCAGTGTTTGTTGTTTACTGTTCAGTGTTTCGTGTTTATTGTCCACTGTTTGATACCAGTCACATAGTGCAGTAACATTTACTATAATATATTGTAGTATAGTGTAGTATGCTGTAGTAGTAATTTAAGCAGCATTAAATTTATGGTTTTGGTATTTACTGGAATTTATTCATCAATACTGAAAACAAAACAAAACTGAGTGAAAATATATTATACAACAAATTAAAATTATTTTAAACTGAGCTTGAAATAAAAGTAGTCATAATGTCAGATGTATGTTTACTTATTATAATATTTAATGATATAAAAATTTAAGTTTAAATGATGTTTTAACAACGAAGATGAGATCTATATGTATTTCTTGCCTAAAACATCCGAGAGTTTTCATATTAAGTGACACGTGTCATTCAAGCGTGTATTCTTTATTTTGACAGATTAATAAAATGCTGGTTGTGAAATCTTAGAAGCAACAATAAAAGAAGCTACAACACATAATATATGTCACAGATGTGTAATGTTATTAGGTCTTACCAACAGCCATTTTTCTGTCTCTGTTACGTAGCAAATAAGATTATATGTAATTTGAGTTGATGAACTGTGAATATCGGATATACTGTAGGGACTGACCTGCCGCCACAGTGATGGTGGTGATGGATGGGATGCCACCTGGGAAGTAGAGAGTTAAATTAAGTACAAATGACCAGGTTTTTGTAATAGTACAGAACGGTTTGGATCGTGAGTCGTATATCAACAATGAATTACCAGTTGAGGAGAGATAAATAGAATTACATAAAAAAAGGATGGAACAATTACAATTAATGATATCACGACATATGACAAAAGTATTTACCTAATTGTACGTACGTGATGCATGTTATAAAAGATTACCTGGGTATAGTATTACGCTCATTCTTTTTCTATAATTTCTTAACATCACTCGTATGTATCACAAATAGTTCGAGAATGGCTTCATTATTTTGATGTCATACTTCCACGTATTAGTTCTTCATATATCAATAGTTTATTTACATTTTGGCTGACTCGGAGCAAGACACGAATATAAAGCGTGAAATGATTCCAAGTTTGAATCTGACTTCCAAAACTACGTATAATATGCACGGGGGAATTGATTATCACGTGATTCACAAGTGCCCAGGAGAGCGGTTTCTGTACGAGCAGAGCCCATTGGGCAAACGTATTTGGTGGCAGTGAAGCGTGGTAAAATACAGCATCATTTAAACATATTTCATGGAGATCGCGAAACTTTTGTTTCGTCTAAATCACAAAAATCCGTACGGATTGTATCGTACGCCGATAAATTCGGAATGAATTCACTGCCAAGTGTTCAACTATTAACTGACATAGCTGCCAGGTGACATGACGGATTAAGCTGAGGATAATGTTGAGGTAATGTTGAGTTCATACTGATGATTCTCCATGTTCGCATTAATCTTAGTTATTTCAATAAGTACTTCTGTATTCATGGCGAATGTATTACTTACTCCTTTGCTCTATGGTGAATATTAATCTCAGAAATATTAAAACAAATGATCACAGTACAATGGTATCACAGTCTGTTGTACATATTCGTCTCAAGAACATACCATCAAATGCATATGGTTCTTTCAAAGCAACATGTAAAGAACGTAGCACGCCTACCTCTGCAAGAGGGAAGACCACATCAAATCTACTAACCTCTTTAAAGATAATAATAATATGAGTTCTGATAGGCGTAGAAAATAATATAGTTCTAGATTACAATGTTATTTTTAAATAATTATTTCGGATATTTTTCTTTTTCTTTTATCTTAACCGAGGAAAGCGTGCACTGTTGATGAGTTATAGCACACGTTAGGAAACAGACCCTGTTGAGCCAACCACGTCCCATCATCGCTAGAGAAACGACTATTCTGTTTTATGAACAATGTTCCAGCCATCCCACCTATAAACACAGACAATGCGGAAGCGGAGATGCAGAATTCTCTGTCAAAACTTTGCATCCCACTGGGCAATGATACACTCGAATATGGGAAGATTCACCAAGAATCACACCCCACCTTGGGAAAGCTTTCCCTGAAATATCTCACTATCCCAGCGTCATTTGTGGCAGTTGAGAGACTTCCCGGTATTGGGATGGGGGGGGGGGATATTTCCCGACCTGATCAAGTGCCGTCTCGGACATCATGTCTTTCAACAACTCATGCGCATAAAAAATCATTTTCATTAGGAAATTTGTGACGTTTGTCATGTCATTCAAATCAATATCATGTCTTTATAATCATTTTTAATTTTATGTCTTTATACATATCACGTCACCAGATCAATAAAATCTACTCCTAACAAAGTCCAGTGTTTGTATTTAGTATATCGCTATCATATGTGTAGCTGAGTGAATAAAGATGAGTATCAACCTTTACGTTTGTGTGCTATACGTTATATTCATGATAGTAATCATGATTACTTAAAACATATCGCAATCGTAATCATGATAGTATTAATTATTACTGTAATCGTAATCGTAATCATTGTATTCTGAAGTAATCGTAATTGTAGTCGAGTACCATGATCCTGTAATCACCGCATACTTGCTGACATGACTGTCCTAACGTTAATAGAGAAGTGGAGTGGGATGTTGGTTTTCACAGCCAACGTTTCGTATTATTATAATCTGCACACACTATTTATGGAGGTATAGGTCTCACAGGATGTTTAGCTGTTGATGTCCTGGGCCAGTGCCAGTATAAATGTATCCTAAAACACACATATATTCATAATGTACGTATTGGTAATTTATAGTAGCGCAGTTGATCAATAATGTCTCTCACCTGAATTCAACATCCAGTTTGGTTAAGTCTAAAGGGCGTCTCAACTTTCCTTTCGCTCAGAACTTTTAGACTGCCGCGTATACGTTAAATGATTTTGATGCATTTCATATCCCAATGTGAAAACGAGGCTTTTATGCAAACTGAAAACAATTCATTGGCTATTGCAACAGTTGGAGCCAATAAAAGGGTACACATTCTCAATAGGTTTTGCCTTTTCAGCTATGCTATTTCATTATATAAAGTCCTTTCCTAAAGCCAAATATTTTTGATATTCAAAAAGATTTCGTATAATTCAGGAACACGGATATTTCAAACAGAGAACGAAATTCACTAAAAGAGGGAATGTAAATAAGGGTCGCTATCACATTAACTAGCGTGTTTTATTATTGAAAACCTTTCTATTTAGTACAATAAGAAGAACATTGAGATACTATATATATATATATATATATATATATATATCAAACCAGACACTCAAAGACAAAAAAGTATTCGGAACCTGATGTCATTAATTTATTTGCTACAAAGAGAAAAACAATAAGATTAATTAAGCCGAGACCATCAACGAATATAATTAAATACCAGGCTGTGAAAATAATCCGGCATTGTTGCGGTATAAAGACCTCATTCGGTAATTGATGTAGTATTCCTTTCACCGGAAGAAGAACTCTTGTCGAAACTCCAAAATTGAGGAAGGAAGTCGTTTTTCAAACAAGGTTGAATCAATCACAATTAGCACAAAACAACACTTACAGAAACGGAATGATGAATCGTCAGTTAAATAGAGTAAACATGATACGTAAAACACATTGTCCACAAGAATATGACTGGATAGATAAGACTTTGTTTATCAACAACCCGTTATAATTAATCAAGACCGGATACTTATAATTTATATAACTAAAGGTTAGTACTAGTGCTACTGAAGAATAACCAAACACAAAATATGTTTAAACACAGTTATTGGCAAGAATGAGATGATATGAAGTCCAATTAACACAAAATCATGTATAACACACACACACACAAATATATATATATATATATATATATAATAAGTGGTAAGAATTGATAATAATAATAATAATAATTGCAAAACTTCTATTGCACCAATATCATCGAACAGAATCGAGTTCAGTGGCGCACCTGAAAAAGCACGATTCCCATTATCACTTTTAATGCTGGGAACAGCCAACAAGTGAAAAGCAGACGAACGGAGCTATCTGGGCTTGGGTGATAGAGAAAGCATGAAAAATAGATATGAAGGTTCTCCAGAAGAAAGACTTTGATGTGTGGATCCCCGATTTCCCGCGTACACCACTTGGCTACATCTCATTCTGCAGACACGTGTAGATTCAGTGAGCTCCTGATATAACGTGGGTCTACTCTTTAGTAAACATTTGGAATCGCTTTGACGTACACTTGGTGGAGCCACATCAGCACTTATTATTCGATCATTATTTCCATGTGTTGTATACATGGGTGGTTGCATAAAAAAAAACCATAACAATGCATACATTACAATTTACATATTACGCATACGTCAAATAAGCTTGTTTAAATTTAGATTTCTATGTAAGAGAGGCTATGTGTGGACTTTGGGAGGAATTTGAAAGCTGAACTTGCTCCAAATGTAATACCCGGAAAGCCTTTGCGGCTCTTATTACCGGCCTGTGGTCTAATAAACTCGCCTTCACAAAAGTTTCCTTTTTTATTATGATTTATTTTAGCCTTTGATATACGGATTTGTGTCACATAGGAATTACTGATTAGTTGGTTGCAAGTCATCAGACATATTTCTTGTGTGTTTTATTTTTTTTACGCTTAACCTGATCTGGTTTATAGCGTGTGCTTTGTATTGTATATCAAATTGTATTTTGGGTTATGTTTGATAATTTTAGTATAATCATTTTTGATGTTAAAGAAGCAGTCTATTGAGTGGGTCCCCATCCAGATCGAATGTTTCGCCATTTGCTGAAAAGGGGCCAGCACTGTTTTCGCGGTATCCGGATGGTTATATATATATTGATAGGTTTGATGCTTTGGAATATGCAAATTGCTAAACTTGTCACTTGATATTAGAACTGCTCAGGAGATTAAAAAAGACCTTACCCGATATTTGGTACGACCCAGAAGATTAAATACATCATTACCCTACAAAAACAAGCAGCACATACCAGCTATTATAGAAATTATGATAAAGCTAAATATTTAAAAAGAAATCAACTGGGGTAACATAAATTTACAGAAAATAAATTATGCAAGGAATGAAAGGGGGCTTTTAGTGGATATGATATACCAACTGAGATATGGACGAGTTCTAATGATAGCATGATGGCATAAAAAAATTGATCAATTTATAGTCATTTATTAGAAACGACTATATCTGAGATAGTTAAACTTATAAATGAAGTATTACTTCAGACTGAAGAGATAAATCAATATATTCTGTTTGTTACTTCTACAGGTTTCATGAGACGGATGGAAATAAGAACTCTCCTGTTACAGCTAAGAAATTACACACAAAACAGAAACACCAAAGTAAGGCTTCTCTAGGAAGGAACAAAGCAATATAATTATCATGTGGAAAATGGCGCCACCAGTACCTTTTTTCTGATCAGTTCCTCTGTTATAGAGCAAATTACATAAACATATTGTATATCTAGCATTATACAAGTGATAAAGAATGAGCGCCGAGTGGTTATTAAGTGGGGGTTATGTACACATAATTTAATAATTTAATCGTAAACGAAATAGGATTAGAAGTAATGTTAAATAGCATACTTGAGTACAAACACAGACACACACACACACCGATACAGGCACAAATTAGCGCGCTCAATACACATACACGCGCTCCATGTGATCAATTAATACGGTAATTTTCATTATTAAGCTTGTGTCAAATTTATGTTTAAAAATCCCGTGCTACAAGTAAATACATGCTAGAGATTGATTTCTCTTACCGTAGCTAATAAATTGAAAATAGAACATTGTATTGGTTTTAATTAGAAGTTTTATTTTAGCTCATCTAAATATCTTGACGTAGAATGCATTTTCATGCCATTTTACTGTAGTGACTCCTGCACGTAGCAGCGATTATTTAAATTTGTTATTATTATTATTATTATTTATATAATCATCAACATTGTCATCAGCATCATCATCATCAGTAGTAGTAGTAGTAGTATCAGCAGCAACAACAGTAGTAGTGACATTAGTTGTAGTAGTAACATACTAGTATACAAAATAGATTATTTATATTAATTAGTATATATATAGTCTTTGAGAGTAGTAGTGATGGTGGTGGTGGTGGTGGTAGTGGTGGTGGTAGTGGTAATGATGGTGGTAGTAGTAGTTGTTGTTGTTTTTGTATTATAAACAATATTCTGCATTTGCATTGATACAGGATTAGGAATACTGTCTAAAGACATTAAGTAGAATTGATTATCAACGAGACACGTCCATTGGCATGTCACCTGTTACCTGTAAAAAAAGAACGATAAATGATTTAAAAAAACGTGAACATCACGACAATATGTTTTAATAAATGTGAAACAGACAAGAAATGTTTATTAACCTGCAACAAGATGAGGACGAAAACAATAAAAAGAAGAAGAACTGTTTAAAGCTAACGAAGAGTCTTAAACAAATAGATTATAGATAACAATATGTCTAAATGAGTACTTATCTAACGGTAATATATTTATCGATTTTCAGGATTTAACAATCAACATCACTAACATTTACGACGGCTAGGAGAAATGATACATTATGATATGGTATAAGGAACCATAGTTAAGATAGAAAGATAATACAGTCACTTGGTCCCGTAGTCACCCCTCCACACGCACGCACATACGCATGCACACACGTACGCACACACTCACTCACTCATTCACCCACGGACGCACGCACGCACGCACGGACACGCACGCACATACACAAATACATACACGCATGCATGCATGCACGCAATCATACATAAAGATTTACATACATTCACACATATACGCACATACACATGAAAAAAAACCAGACTTTCCCCTCACCAAGGCATGCTTCAATATCTTCCACACTTATATATAAAACAAATGGGCAAATACTGCGAAGAAAATAATACACTTTTAATCTGATCTAATCTCATTAAAAAATCGGTAGTCAGGCGTCTAATATGTCATTTAAACGATAATAGATCATACAATTATCTCCAATCGGCTCAGTATTACAGGCAACTCTAGGAAAAGGATTATCCTTAAGACCCAACACAACATTGGTGAAGTTTTATATACTCAATGTATGATAACAGTTACTCTTGAGTCATCGCAGCTTTTGGTGTCACTGATTACAGATTATTAAGTGACATTTAGAATATTCCTTTTAAGTGACAATCAGGTTGAGTCCTACTTCAGTAATGGGTTCCAGGTGTATTGTAGTGAGAACAACCACTTCAACCGTTTGATGTTTTATGGCCACATGATGCACAAGGTAGGCGGAATGGGTCGAGTGACCTGCAAAGGTAATGAGGCGAAGTGAAGCATGACACACCATTCAGGCATGCTCACGTCGAGATTTTAGATCAGGTAGATTAAATCTGTGGCCAACCCCACTACCGGCTAAACCATTGAGGCAGCCCATAAGCACTTCAGAGAACAAGCTTCTAGACTTAAGGGTACCATGAGACCTAGTAAAGATTGTTGGATTAAAATGAGTTGGTGGGATATTCCGAGGACATAAACTTCACTGTAATGCAAATGATTTTCTAGAATGTCCCATAATATTGACTTCAGAAAAATTGCTGAATTTTTCAGAGATATTGAGAGTTTGTTTGGTTGATGTCAGTTCCTGGATGAGTGATAATATTCTGTAGTTAAACCACAAAAAGAGGTTATTATTTTGATATCGAAAACACCAAGTTGGGACGACTAAAGAAATTGGACTTAAATTAAGTGAGAGGACAGTGTAGCATAACCAATGAAACTGTTGGGAGTAAAGTCTGATCATTCCTCAATTTTTGGAGAAGTGGAATTTATAATATGGGTCACGTCCAAGATTTATGACACGGCCTGATAATAAAAAGATGGTTAATTCTTTTCTCCATGAAGTACATTATTAAATCGTCGACAAAGAATCCTGAATTAAATATCCTGATTAGCCACCCTTACTCCATAACAATAACATCTACCAGCAGTCTAGAACTCTCTTTGTTAGGTTTCAGTTTTGTAACGATCAGAGTACTTGAACGAACATTGTGTTATATGTCGGTTAATAATGTTATGAGTACAGTCCAATAGCAAAAAACACTGCACCATAAACCTTCAAAGTTAGGGTTAAAATCCGTCACTCACTCACTCACTCACTCACTCACTCTATATTTTACTGTATTGGCTTGATGATTTATTTGGTAGCGTGCTCTACCACCTGAGTTCAAATATTGGCATGAGTTGTCTGAATGATCTTTCATGCTTCATTTGCTTCATTACCTTTGGAGGTCGCTCGGCCCATTAAACCTAACTTGTGCACGAAAGTTGTCGTAAAACAACAAACCTTTTATATTTATATCAAATTATGGGTAATAATCTTAGATATCATATGAAACGATATGAAACATCTATTGTTGTTATTATTATTATTATTATTATTATTATTATTAGTAGTAGTAGTAGTAGTAGTAGTATACAAAGAAAAACAAGTACAAATAATTATTTAATAATTTCTAGTAGTTAATATAATATAGTGAACAAGATTAGCAATCATTACCTTCATGGCTATAACACACAAACAAAGATCCGCCCCAACCGACCGATCAATGGTTAATGTTCCGTTCCGCCTCTTGTAACCCATCTTTTAGCAGCAATATAGGGACGAAATAACAAAGACTTGGTCATGTTTCTAATATTAACACGGCTACGGAACCTCAATTATCGTTCAGATAACCATTTATTCCGATATCACGTGGCCATTAATTACTTCCGGTTATTTTGTCCACCAGTCATTAACTGTCTGAAATGGTGTGAATATTAGTTTATATTAGATATGAGGTATGACTCCACAAATATTAGTTTTATAAGCATACTTTAGTAGTTTAGTAGTCGTTGGAGCAGCAGCAGCAGTAGTAGTAGTAGCAGTAGTAGTAGTAGTAGTAGCTAGTAGTAGTAGTAGCAGTAGTAGTAGTAGTAGCAGTAGTAGTAGTAGTTGGTGGATGAAGATATGGATGAGGACAAGGACTAGGGTTGGTTTTAGGAAGTAGTACTAGTAGCGGTTATTGTCAGCATTGTTAATGATGTAGTAGTAGTTAGTAATAGTAGTAGTAGTAGTAGTAGCAGTAGTAGTAGTGGTGGTGGTAGAAGAAGTAGTATTATATAATTATTCAGCAGAAGTAGTATTATATAATTATTATTGTTATTATTTCATCACCACCACCTTCATCACTAGCAACGTGTTAACAACATTATTATAATTAACAACAACAACGATTATGTTCTCGTTTTACTCCCGTCAATACTGTTGCTGCTAGTGTTGCTTGTGTTGGTGCTACTTGCCACAACTACCACCACCACCACCATCACCACCACAAACACCATCACCACCACAACCACCACAACACCATCACCACCACAAACACCATCACCACCACAAACACCATCACCACCACAACCACCATCACCACCACAAACACCATCACCACCACAAACACCATCACCACCACAACCACCATCACCACCACAAACACCATCACCACCACAACCACCATCACCACCACAAACACCATCACCACCACAAACACCATCACCACCACAACCACCATCACCACCACAACCACTATCACCACCACAAACACCATCACCACCACAAACACCATCACCACCACAACCACCATCACCACCACAAACACCATCACCACCACAAACACCATCACCACCACAAACACCATCACCACCACAAACACCATCACCACCACAAACACCATCACCACCACAAACACCATCACCACCACAAACACCATCACCACCACAAACACCATCACAATTACGATAACAACAATAACCAATAGTTATAGTGCTAGTAGTAGTCGTGGCGGCGGCGGATGCCACAATAACGAATAAAACAACATTATCTTATTATTATTATTATTATTGTTGTTGTTGTTGTTGTTGTTGTTGACGATGGTGATGGTGGTGGTTGTGGTGTTGTTGTTTTTGTTGTTGCTGCTGCTGGTATTGTATATTATTATTTTATCTACTTCATTTTCCTTAAAAGTTAAAAGTTAATGTTTTTTTCTTCTTCTATTAACTCTAGTACAGTATGACACTTTGTTTATGTTCTGAAGAAACCTTCTAATAATCTGTGAAGTTAACGATGACGCGATATCACGGAAGTTGAAACTACAAAAGAAACGTACACGAATGAAACGTTTGACCTTTAACATAATTAACATCTCGAAGAAGGGATGATAAAAAAGAAAACAAAAACTGAAACTTATCAGAGTAAAACATTTAAAATCAGAGTAAATATTTAAATAAATGTTCTTTACAAATGATATATGCTGTCTCACTCAATCCGTATTAAGGAACACATGTACACCTGGAGAAATTGCCCAACATTACTAACGATTGCAAAGGGACACAGAACTCTCGACACAATCATTGAATTGCCAGTAGACATTTGTATACGAAATTGTCCAAATGGCTGCTATCATAATTGGTATAACAACCGATATTACTACTGGTATCATAAATGGGACCACAACCGGTCTTGTCTATCCTTTCCCTTCCTTTCTCAGTTTATCTCTCCCAATTTCTATCTCTCTTTCTACCCACTTGCCCTCTCCCCTCCCCCCAAATCTGTCTCCCAAAGCGCATTGTCGGAATCAGTTTTTATTCAATATCTAATGAGGCTGATATTTCGAGAAATCACCCATCAAAGATATGTTCTATAAGCTTAACGCTTGGCTGGTAGATTAACCTCGATACACAAATGATGCTATATAATATTGAATAAGAAAAAGTAATGTGGGAAGCCACTCGGGAAAACAATCCTCAGAAAATATCATCGTCTTTTACACAAGAAAGCTTCTAGGAAAAACATATTTCTCTTCTTACCCAGTTCAATATTTGGATAATGAACGCTCCATCAGTGACACGTTTTAATTTGTATTATCATCTGTACCTTCGTATATGTGGGAATGTGTGCGTTTTGGTGAATGTTTTGATGTATTTACATGTTTTTATCCTCCTGAATATATGTTTATATGTTCCATATATCTGTAATTGTCTGTGTATATCTGAGGGGGAGATGGATAGATAAATAGATGAGATAGATACATGAGATAGATATATAGAAATATATATATATATATATATATATATATATATATATATAGAGAGAGAGAGAGAGAGAGAGAGAGAGAGAGAGAGAGAGAGAGAGAGAGAGAGAGAGAGAATAATTATGAATTTAATTATACTATTATTATTAGATAGATATCAGCTGACATTCCCTTTGATTATGATCATTGTGATGACTGTAGTGTCTATTTTGAGTATGCAATGTCCAAAATTATCGTCCAAGAGTTTTGGATTTTTAAATTAAGTGAAAAGGCACAACCTCTCGAAATGTCTCGCTCAAATTAATGGATGAAATGGGTGTGACGTCACTTCTCTGACAACAGTGTTTGTTTACCGAGAGAACAATTACACGGTGAAGCAATCGCCCGCTTTTCACCGATATTTAGTTTCCTTTAATAAAAAATCTTATTAATATTTTTTGTCTTATCACTTTATTTCTGAATTTGGAAATATTGCTAGAAATTAGCATTAAAACTGGAAGAGTTAATATAATTTTATAGAATCTTTCCCTCGGCTTGTTTAATTAAAGGATCCATCTTTTAAGCATTGACCTGTTGTCTTCAAGGTTGTCTTCATCAGTAAATTTATAATTGGAATTTAGATACACCATCTTGGTAAATCACTGCAAACTCCATAGAATAGATCATGATAGTCGGGGCAGTTTCAAAATTATTATTATTCTCATCATCATCATCATCATCATCATCATCATCATCATATCCATCATCATCAATTTTGACCAGTAACATTATATTTAAGTGAACCACTGTTATATTCAAAGCCGATCAAATTTTGTCATAGTTCCATATATATTTGATATCAGTTAATAAAATATATATAGCTCTAAAGAAATTATCTCACATTTGTCTGGATTTTGATTTGAGAAAGTTGTCTTAACTGATTCAACAGCCAAATCCTTAGAGTACTCTGAAGTAATTATTGTATTTTGTATTTTTCTTCAGGTTCTCGCCTCTTGACCATATGTCTCAATAGGTGATCAGTGCGAAAGCTAAAGTAAGAACTCACTCACTCACTCAATCAATCAATCAATCACTCACGGATCCAAATTTATCTATAAAATTCTAAAACTTCTTTCCGTTCAGAAATATTAATTAATCTCTTTGGTATTTTTTTAAAAACAACAACGACGAATTATAATTTTTTTAGACAAACGGCCATATCTGAAAAACGTATAATATAATTTATATTAATATTAATATATAATTCTTTCAGATAAAACAGCCGTAAATAATAATATTCTGAAATAATACGATCCTTAAATAATAACATCCATAAGCAATAACTATTGTTAGAAAATGCAGTAGGAGATATGATATGTTGTGGTATTTCCTGGAGAAATAAATTACTTTAATTATGTTAGTTATTTCAGTTTTCTCGTAACGTGGATTGATTCCAGACATCTTTCGAAATCTTTTAAACGTTAACCGAGTCCAAAGTTAGGTTAATTAAGTAATATTCGTCTCGTCAAACACATTCACCCAGTAATCCCCGATTAGCTCCTTACCTATAATCGAACAAACAAACAAATTAGACTTAGAATTTATAAATAACACAATATTTCATAATCCCAATTTGTTTATTTCCACTTATGCTTCATGGCGCCAGTAATGACAGTCATTTAAGACGACCATAAATTTAAACAAGTTAAAATAAATTAATTAAGAAAATGACAAATGTTTTTACATTCAGAGGTAGTTTTGGAAAAAGATTAGTTATTGTATTTATGTATTAAACTATTATATCTTAAATTAATATGAAATAAATTATATCATAACGGTTTTTTGTTTAAATCTATATTTTAACAGCGTAAACTAAATATATGTGAGAGAACTATCCGTTGCTATCCTCCCACCATTATCTGCCATCTTCAGTAAGTACACATCTTATGAGTATCTACTACACCTCCTACACACGCACACGCCTACAACCGTTTCTGTCACCTTCCTCAAAACATTTGGCAGAAGATTTAGGGATTAAGACAGTTATTCGGCATCGTACTGAGGAAGATGTTAAAGCTTTTTCTGCAGCACACTTTGTGGACTGAGCCTTCTATCGAAGTTTGAGATATCTGATGAGGCCTTGACTATCTACAGGATCATCCATAAGATGATCTGGAGCCACTGATTAATCACCTCAATCCGATGTTTATATCCATAGTTATCGTCTCACCTGATTAATCAGATCGGTGATCCCTCCCATTCGAAGACAGATATTCTTTCCTCGCTTCCGCTGGATATCTGGAACGTTTACAAGACATATGTGGAATGGATTCAGGAACAACAATATATATATCAGTCATTGAATAATTGTTTCATATATATATATATATATATATATATATATATATATATATATATATATATATATATATATATATATATAATAGAGAGAGAGAGAGAGAGAGAGAGAGAGAGAGGGATATTGACATCATTGGGGTTAGAACAATGTATAAACTGATGTATTGTTTAAATCTCGTGGATAACCATTCAATACAAAATAATAGCGAAACTATCTGAATCAACTAAGAAAATATCCTATATAGAAATTTAATAGACATATCATAGTTGGCCCATTAGTAAGGCAACTGAAATATATCAGATATGGTGTGATGCAGGTAATTTAGCAAATGTATGAAGAACAATATTAAATACAAAATGATAATAACTATACGCTTGTCTTTATGTAGCTAAAAGCTACCTACACAACAGCTATACTCACCATTGTTGTATTTTAGTAACTGATTCTATGACAAACATTTTCAAGAAAAGTAACACGTATAGAAGACAACTTTGGAAACATAGAACGATGTTATGGCCTGTTCTTCTCTCTCATACGCTCTGTAATATTGTCCTATAACAGAGAGTTGAGTTTATGCTCGGTGGTTAACCGTCGGCCAAGGTATGATTTGCTAGAGAAAGACATCGAACGAACACAGGTATGACCCAGATTCGATCCCACAACCTGGAGGCTTAGAGTGCAGTGCTTTAGCTATTGCACCATCAGTATGCCTTTTATCACGGAGAAGTGATGATACTTCGAATTAGACGGATTATAACAACGCACAGAGCCTGATGTTATATATAATATATACAGAAGTGACACTCTAACACCATTAAACATGTATTACTTTTTTGAAATAGGAAGAAAGTTTATACAATTATCGGCCATTGTTACGTTTTACGAAGCTGATTTATAAAATCATAACCGGAAACGGAACCATGAGTATCCCACTAAGTGTGTGTGTGTATGGGGGGGCGGTTGAGCTAAAAAAAACTGTTTCCAGAAGAAAGCTTATGGATATGTGAAGCTCTGGTTAATGGCAATCCACTATAACGAATAATGGCCCCATATTACAGATGGATCAGCGACTCACAAAAAATTACGATTTACTTTTATGTAGAGCTCTTAGCAACCATAATAATAATAATAATCTGTACTAGATTGAGGCTGACTGACTGGTGTGACGTCAGACATAAATTAAATCGGAAAATTGAAAATGTTGTATTATACATGTTTTAAACAGAATTACATCCGAGTTAGACAATGAGATGGTAAAGATATCTTACTAAGGAAATTAAGGAAATATACCTTTTAGTTGTTATGATTTATGTTCGTGGTGATGTGATCGTTAAGTAGCTTCATGGTACTTCTTCGTTATTATAATTATCTGATCTCGTGTGTACGTATATATATATATATATATATATATATATATATATATATATATATATATATATATATATATATATATATATATATATATATATATATATGGGGTACTTGACATGAGAAAAACTGTTCAGTCGGTTGGAGGTAATCGTGTATGAAACTTGGGTCAATATTATTTTAAACTGCATATTTAAACATTGAATAATATTCTATTCTTGTAAGTCTAGGAATAAAATGGATCATGTCAAGTGTTTTATTTATCCAGCATATTGTATTGATTACATCCTATTTTAATTTTGAACTTTGGATAATGCTAATACTTAAGTTACTGTTTTGATGGCCACTTTGTACATACGATAGATTTGATGGAGCAAATAACCTCCAAAGATAGTGAGGCGGGGTGAAAGAGGAAACTACCTTCAGCCATATATCGGGTTTGAACCCAGACACTAGAGTTTTTTGGCCAACGGTGCAATCAGTTAGGCTATGGAGATGTCACAGCATTACGCCAAGGGGGGGGGTGTTTAGACGTATAACTTTGAACAATAAAGACACCGTTAGCACCCGCGATGCATCTTAGTGTTGAGTAAACTATATAACATTGTAGAACAAAGAATAATAATCAGGTATCGTCACACAAGACGGGAAACCCTGGCTGGCTGAAAGCTAATTAGGCATAGAATATTGTTAGAATTACTGCTGGAAGCTACAAGGTAATTGCATATCACAATAAACCTGGTGTAAATACCAGTAACCTTTTTTCTTTAACTACCAGTGACAAAAGGTCACACAGTAATGTACGGGGGAAAATCTTTCCCAGCATCAGCTCACGGGCTGTGGAATAAGTTACCTAATCATAGTAAACGCGCAACAATCAGAACATATTTTATAGGGTTCTTAAAACGCACTTTCTAAATTAACCCAGTAATAAAATCTATAACCCGGTGTATTTATGTATAAAATGTGTTTGTGTTGTTTGAGACTGAATATATTTTTTTTGGTTTCAGCTTTTCCTAACTGAATATATTATGTATTTGCCTGGAAAGAATTACGTATTTTTAAAGATGTAAATCTGTTACATACAAAAGAATTATTTACTGTCAAACGCTTTGGAGTAACCTTCTTACAGGTTATATAGGGCGCTATATAAATTTTGTATATTATTATCATTGTTTTAATTATATTCTCAATGTATAGCGCACCAGAGCATTACAAGTGAAAAACGGCGCTATGTAAAATAATATTATTAATAATACTATTAAATAAATGGAACATTTTCATGCCGAGAGATCTTTATCGGTTTAGATAAGATTATGGGTTTTAACAAATCATCACATCAAGGAAAGTGAAACTTTCTCTTATTACGTATTAGAAAACCGAACATAATACCTTCAAAATTCCTTTCAACGTAAATATGTTATTGTATATGTATTTTGTTATGTTTTTAATGTGATTTTATTGTATTGTTAATTAATTTGTTTCACGTCCTTTTCTTATTGATTCCATGACATAAGCTCGCAAGACATAAACTCACAAGACATAAACTCACAAGACATAAACTCACAAGACATAAACTCACAAGACATAAACTCACAAGACATAAACTCACAAGACATAAACTCACAAGACATAAACTCACAAGACATAAACTCACAAGACATAAACTCGCAAGACATAAACTCACAAGACATAAAATCACAGGACATAAAATCACAGGACATAAACTCACAAGACATAAACTCACAAGACATAAACTCACAAGACATAAACTCACAAGACATAAACTCGCAAGACATAAACTCATAAGACATAAACTCATAAGACATAAACTCACAAGACATAAACTCGCAAGACATAAACTCACAAGACATAAACTCACAAGACATAAACTCACACCATTAATGAAAAAAAAAAGACAAGAGCTCACAACAATTTTAATTTTTAATTTGTTTTAAATTTTTACACAAATATAAACATATACATATAAATGTTACAGGTATTACTTATCGCATATAAACGTCACCGGTGTTACATATCATATATAACATATAAATGAAATATAATAAATGTCACAGTTGTTACATAGAAATTCCCTCTGGGCCGATTAGTGCCCCACTGCCATGAGGAAGTCAGCCAACGATCTGCATTTAGCTACAATGTCTTGGCAGAGGGTTTGAAGGCGCTTCTGTAGCAACAAGTCAGAACATATTTTATAAGGTTCTTAAAACCCACTTTGTAAAGGAATTACTAATTTTAATGTCTATAAATAAATGATATATGCTGGAAGGTTAGTCCTTTTATAGGAAAGATGAGATCTGCTCATTGGAATTACTGACAAGGATGTTTCTTGTTATCCCTCGATCTCTTCCAATTATACCGCCTCTTTGGCCTCATGGGTAGAGCGTTAGACTATTTACTTATGGCATTGTTCATTCTGTGCGGGAGGTCGCGGGTTCGCGCCTCGGCCTTGGCACTGGAGTACGAGGAGTTTTTCATCTAGCCAGGCAACTGGCAAGGTTTTCTCCACCGAACATGCCATTTATTATAAATTCTAAATTTATTTAGAATTAGTCTCCAATGGGAAGCTGTAAATTACAGACCATTTGCGTCTGCCTCATTTGAGATTGCCAGCCACGTTAAAAACTGCCATTTTCGCCATTATTATTATTATTATTATTTCGGCTATTATTATTACAAATGTATTAATACATAACACACACGCACGGAAATATTTCTGACATGAAAAAATTAATTTGACAATTTGATGGAAGTGTATTTTAGTTGTGAGCTTTTGTCTCTTTTTTTCATTAAGGGTGTGAGATTATGTTTTGCGAACCTTTGTCTAGCGAACTTTTGTCTTGTGAGCTTTTATTATTACATAGCTGACGTAGCTGAGTGACATAACGTCGGACGTATGACGTTCGCCAAACTAAGAAATTACACAAAAATGTATTATCATAAAGCTATTAATATCTTTTTCATAATTAAAAGGAGAAGGCAGAGTACCATCTTATAATTAGTTTTTCCTAAAGAATAAACAGTAAAACATGTAATGTAATGTTTGTAACGGATCTAGTAAAACAGAATCAGGGCAAAGGTCAATATCAGACTTAAATCAGAATGTCATATAATTAGAGTAGAACAGTGATGTAAGGCTAAAACCTTGTCAAATATTGTAACATATTTCAACGAACTGAGTGTGTCTTAAGTTGACAAGTGTTTGATAGCAATTTCATAATTTCAGAAATTGGCACACGTCTAAGAATAATGTTATTATTGATAACGGTAAAAACCACACACACACACACACACACACACACACACACACACACACACACACACACACACACACACACACACACACACACACACACACACACACACACACACAACACACACACACACACACAGACAGACATAACATCATGATTTTTGCTAACTAATCCCGATCTAACTATGTCTGAAGGATGTTTCATCTTTCATTTCGCTTGATTATCTTTCGAGGTCGCTTGGGCAATTCAGGGTACCGTATGTACACAAGTCGGAGTAAAACAACGTTTTAGGCTTAATTAATCTATTCAAATTATTCAAAAACGGCAACAATAATATAAATAAATTCGCTGATAGACAGATGATCAAAACAAACTGTAAGTTAATTATCAATCAGCCTATTGTACGGGCATCAAAGGCAATCGATTATCAACATATATCATAACTTTGCTGAAAGTATAGATTATGAAGATGATGATACTAAACTTTGACATGATTTGTTTGTTCGTTTGTTGTTTTAATGTCATTGATCACGTGATCATAAAGCTTTCAGTGGCTTGTTGTTGTCGATTCGTTTGAAGTGACTATCGGGATACAATTCTATTTCAGTAGTTTATTCCAATACGTTGCTGTGTACAGGTTCTTCGGGTCACAAGCGTTTAAGCTTTGAGATCTTATTCCCCAAGGGCAACATCTCACAGTTCTAGTTCGAATCCACAACATGGAGGTTATGAGAGAGAGCTATAAGTACACTACATACGGCTATCATGTCAAAATAAGACATTGATAAATGGTTAGCAGAAATAATGGAAATATGAAATTTGTTATCTACAGACGACATACACTCAGTGGGAACAACTATGGAAATTCTGTTTCAAGAAGGTGAAAAGATCATATATCCTATATATATGGATTTTATGAGTAAAACACAATATCCATGACTGATTTTAATTATTTTCATAATATTAGTCACATTAAGGGTTTTTCAATATGAATGATTGCATTAGGTAATGACATATCTTGGAAATATAATGATGGTTAAGCAACGATCATTTTCTTCCATAAAATACGCAGATGAAGTATCTCAAATTTAACACATCAGCTGGCCACCTTATACCTTAATATATATTTCTTATACCCCGTGCGCGCTGTCTTCCAGACATCCAACACCTGGGTGCAAATCGAGCCCTAGCTTTGTTTGAGAGGTGTTTTGTCTTTGGTTTTGTCTTTTCGCTTCGTTTGACCCATTTAACCTGCCGTGCATCCCGAACAACAATAACATTTCATATTGTCGTAGGCTAGATCAGTGGGACTCAGTATTTGATATATAAACCTAAAATGTTGTGGAATTCGGAAACAAAGACATGAACTATAACACACAATAATAGATCTCTAGAAACTTTGCTAATCTTTATATTAGCTTTTATTCTCTGAATTAAAAAAAATATATATTTTAACATAATTATTCATGTAGAGATATAAACCCTTTAGATCTTTATCATATTATTGTCAGAGCCTCAATCTTCAGAATATATCTAGTGCTATCTTTATTATTATTATTATTATTATTATTATTATTATTATTATTATTATTATTATTATTATTATTATTATTATTATTATTATATTATTATTATTAGTAGTAGTAGTAGTAGTAGTAGTATTATTAATGAAAAGAAACGAAACAAAACCAATACAGCCCATGTAATCTATTCTTAATGAACTAAATCTACGATCATCAGCCCCATTGCTGTAACATCCAACAAGGGATCCGCATCATCTATCAATGGTCCACGTTCCGCCTCTTATATCCCGTCTCCGAGCTATCTATTGGTGAAATAACAAAGATTTAGTCACGTTTCGTCCCAAGAACCCCAATTATCGCTCAGATAACCATTTCCGGTGGCATTTAAGAGATCACGTGACCAATATATTACTTCCTGTTGTTTTGTGCATCAACTGTCTGAAATGGCATGAACACTATTTAGTGTTAGACAGTGGGAAACACTTCACAATCTACTACTACTACTACTACTACTACTACTACTATTATTAGTGGTGGTGGTAGTTGTAGTGTAGCAATGGCAACTGTAGTAGAACAAGAACGTTATATTTGTTGTTGATTATGACTAATTTTGCTGTTATTTTTATTGTTGTTGTTGTTGTTGTTGATGTTGGTGATGATGATAGTGGTATCTATTTAGAGATACCAAGATTGGTTTGACAGGATGATATTGATTGAATTTATATATATATATATATATATATATATATATATATATATATATGTGTGTGTGTGTGTGTGTGTGTGTGCGTGCGTGTGCGCACTTGCTTGCGTGTGTGTATGTGCGCGTGTCTGTGCATGCCTGCGTGCGTATGTGTGCAATTTGGATTTATACCCGGGAAAGGGACGATTATTGCAATATTAGTAGTATGTCAGCTATAGGAGAAGTTTCAGTCGAAAAAGGATACACATATTACCTGATCGTACAGATTAACTGTAACATATACACAATACACCTTGTCGTTTTTTGGGTTATTACTGATATAATAACTCACTAATGTTACAAAACAGTTGGGTATCAGGCATTGCATATGTCGGTGCTGATTCTTCACAGTAAATATTAATAATGTTAATTTGACAAGATCATCCTCACTTACAATTACAGTTCCATCTCCTTACTGAAGAAAATATTTAAGGTAGAGGAGAAGATGTTGATTGAATAATAGTAATCATACTATAACTTTGAGGGAATTTCATTAGTTTTCTGTAACCAGAAATAATATTTAATTATTTAATTATAGAAGAGTCCTAGTCTGTAGTGGGACATTGTGGGACAAGTCTTGGGAAAGAAGCCCTGTCTTACTTGTGTTAAGGGGGGATGTTCATTCCTCAGTAAAAGGCTTCAGTCTGATAATATTATTTCAGTACAAAGTAGACCTTCAATCAGATGGCTAATAAACAATATAATCACTCACTTACTTACTGATGTCTTAATACAAACTATTGTCTTATATATATATATATATATATATATGAAAGGTATTTTATAATTTATATGATCGATATATTGATCTATATTGTGTAAATTGTATCAGTTTAGAAAGCACATGACTTAATTAAAGATGAAAATCTGTATATCAAAAGATTTAATTTTAAATAAAATATGATAACGAAAATACTCGCAATTCATTTAATATTAGCCAACATATTACAAGAGCAGGTTTTTATAAAACAACAAACAGTTCTACTCTGCTATTAAAGTGAGATAAACATATCTAAGTTTTCTTTATTAGATCAGCTAGTGCAGCCTTTTGGGGAGCAAAGTAGCTTAATATGGTCTACCTTGTAACTAAATACCATAAATATTATTTAGCACACATTTGGCCTGTTTTATACAAAACAATATGTCTATTATAGCCACCAGAAGACTCCGAGCCGAGCACCACATTCGACCTTTAAGATGCGGCAACGAAGAGGCGCAATTTTGTTTTAAAATAGGAGACAAGACAAAGAGCGTTATTATTATAGGGATTTACCATTTAAATATCACTGTTTTGTTTTTCTAGTTTGACGTCTCATCTGGGTGTTTAAGTGGGGAGGGGGGGGAGTTTGATAAATGGTCATCTCTTATGTCAGTAGACTCTTGTTACAAGGAGACCACTCACAATTTGTGCTACTTAAAATATTAATTTTAGCAAAATACCGAAGATGTACTAAGCCTTAGGTCTGGTACTGTCTAACCATAAAATCTGTTCGGCAAACATCTAATACAAAGTTCGTGGGCTTTGTTTTGATTCTAGCAACAAGGCGTAATGGCTCAGCGGCAAAGTAGCAGACAAGAAATCTGGGTGTATTCGTTTAGAATCCGCCAACTAGCTACTGCTCTCCTTTGACGTAGCCATTAGTTTACTCAGGAATAATGGATTACTCAGGCGGTTTATGGATATATAAGTAACTTACCTCCTTGATGAGTTGATGGTCATTTTATGAATTAGTGTTAAGAAAGAAAAAAAAATATATATATATATATATATATATATATATATATATATATATATATATATATATATATGTATTTTATTATCTATAAATAATATGTAGTTATATTTTCAAACTCCACATCTTCACACGTCAGCCTCGTCACCAAACTAGAGAAATAGATATATTTACTTCTGTCGACCAATGTCTGTTGACCATCTGTCATATATTTATATACAAGTATGTCTTTGAAAATGATGAGACTAGAAACCATGACCGCAGAGACTATACATTTATAACAATATAATATAATATAACTCTATTTGTTGCCTAAAACGAAACAACTTTTTAACATAAACAATTCCTAGGATTAAGTGTGTACTCATTAAAACAAAACAGTTCATCATATACCTGACCAAAGATTACCATATATATATATATATATATATATATATATATATGATGTTGATGATTGATGTTTTACGGCCATTTTTGTGCACAAGGAGTAAAGGGGCCGAGGACCTCCAAAGGTAATGAGACGCAGAAAGACGAAACAACCTTCAGATATGCCCACACCGGGATTCGAACACGGGTGGTAGTGATCTGTGGTCTAACACGCTACCCTGACACGAGCCCCCCACATATATATATATATATATATATATATATATATATATATATATATATATATATATATATATATATATGTATATTTATATGTTTCAAAGCAATCATGTGATAGTTTTAATGATCTATAGATGTCATTACACTTTATACCTTCTATCAACGATAAGAGCTAAAACTAGTTTTAACTATAATCAAACTAGACAGATCATCATTTCTAATGATGTTTATTAATTATAATATTGCTGTCCATTCATAAAGTGTCTCGTTCAAGTATCATCTCTATTCGATGCTAAGCTGTGGTTATATCAGATTTATTTTCGCCATATATCAGATAACCGGTTTAATTGTAATATAAGATCATCTACTGATGAGATCAGATTAAGCTCCCATCAGTTGGCTTTATTAACTTCTCTCACGTCGAAACAGTAGCAATGGACATCCATTACTTATTCAATCACGTCCAGTTGTCTAAACTTATTCAGTCCTTTCTGGACATACACACTCTATGATGTGATAAGCAATTCGGTGATGTCCCTTGTGATGGTCGTACTGTTTCGTTAAGGTGCACCTTCATTCGTGTGTTCCTTTACCAATGTCTTCGAACGCATCCCTCGTTGTACATCTGGTAGAGTTCTATTTAGTGGTCGGGATTGTTTTATACACGAGATACTTCTTCCACATCGGTCACTGCATGGATCCTGGGGACGTACCGGAGTCGTAATCTTGTTTCACGGCTGAGAAGATTACTCTTTCCATTATCTGTTACATAGGCAATTTCTGGTAATCCTAGCTATGGGACTTTCCCGAGAATGTTTATTGGATCTTTTGCCTTCGGGATTACCGGATTGTTTTGCTTGATAAGTGTGAATTTAAAAAAAAAATCCCGTTAACGTTGCGTGAGTGACACGATTAATTGATGATCGAGTGTTAAATAAGATATTGATTTCGATGATGAATTGTTAATGTTGTTCATTTTTTTAATAAATCATCTCCACTTTTGATTGTATGTATATGTTCAATGCAATGCACCGACTTCCACATTAGCTTTGAGCTGTCATCTGGCTAATTTCCCGACTGTGGCTAATCGATCTGGTTTTACACCTTTCGCCTGTTCTTGATTTGAGAGACTGCTTTTTCAAATCCATCAGCCTGTTGTCTTGATAGTCGAACAGACTCAACTATCACATCTTAACTCAATGCTGTCTTCGTTAATTCTCTTGGTAACAATCGGTGTTTTGATATTTATAATAAATTGTCTATTCCCTGATTTTATTGCGGTAGTAATCGATTATTTCAACTCTTATCATTTCACGTTGGTGAAAT